>JAOWBH010034919.1:0-15644 GCA_028566215.1 Silene coronaria
TGAGATTAAGAGGATAGGATTTCATATTTTTCCTCGTGATTAGTCTAATTCAAAGGGCTCCACACCGCACTCTAACACCTAATTTCGTCCAGAAGGCACTCGGTGTCACTCGGCCGAGTACCCTTCCCACTCGGTCGAGTGACCCATTTCACTCGGCCGAGTGGAAAACCACCAGGACCATGCCACTAGTGGCACTCAGTCAACCCACTCGGTCGAGTGTCCTGTTACTCGCCCGATTACAGACTCTAGTAAATTCGATGTGTTACAGTCCTACCACCAGAACAATCTTACGATGATTTGAATCGTTTTTCACTTTTTGGACCTACGAATCGGACCATAATTTTAACAACATTGGCAATAATACCTCTATGATCATAAAACTATCAATTTTTAGGTTGAATTTGTTATAGTTTACAAATAGATTTAAAAAGATCTGATTCAATAATACTCCCTCCCATACATTCTTTTCTTCCTCTTTGTGGTGGACACAAATTTTAAGAGATGGAGTATTATATTATGAGATTAGAGAGAGGTATGGAGAATTGAGATTAAATAATAATAATAAAGGAGATGATGGAGTTTGGTAATTGGAGAGAGGTGAGAGTATAATATTAAACTTATCAAAATAAGGAAGAGGGAGAAAACCTAAATAATCCGTTTAAGGAAAGAGGGAAGAAAAGAGTGTATGGGAGGGAGTATAACCCAACCCCAAAACCAACTTATCCGATAAGACTCATTTTCCATCTCAAAACAGCTCAATAGCTTAAGTTTTATTTTAAAAATTAAATGTAAAAGATTTAGAAGAAGACAATTTCACTTATTCAAAATAGAAGACTCATAGAAATTTTTCTCTCTTTTTTCATTCGGAATTTCCTGTACTTTCTTTTCCAATTTTCTTTCCCTCCATATTTAACACATCCAAATAAACAACCGATTAATGACGCAATTAAAACATGAGTTGATTTGATTTCACACCTAGTTGACTGATGTAACAAAGGATGACTCATATGCAAAGAGAAAAAGAAAGAAAGAATGCAAGAGGTGGCTTTTTCATTACGTGTTATGGACCCACCCACATCATCATCGTCTCTACTCTCTCTATAATTCGACACCAAACCCCAATTTATCTCACTTCTTACTTTCTCTCTCTAAACACACTTCATTTTGTTGCAAATAAATAAAAGAAACAGCATGTC
Source organism: Silene coronaria (assembly GCA_028566215.1). NCBI lineage: Eukaryota > Viridiplantae > Streptophyta > Magnoliopsida > Caryophyllales > Caryophyllaceae > Silene > Silene coronaria. The sequence continues at coordinate 1,197 of JAOWBH010034919.1, forward strand.
TTTCACTTTCAGCTGTACAAGCACACCCACACCCACACGTGGCATGTTCCTATTAGTCCTCCTATTGGGCTGGACAGCCCAACCTATATACAGTTACGGGGCATTCGGGTTTGATATCCATCACAGGTTTTCGAATCCGGTTAAACGGGTTTTGGATACTAGTAACTTGCCAGAGAAGGGTACTGTTGAATACTACGCTGCCATGGCTCACCGTGATGCTGTCGTACATGGTCGACGTCTTTCTTCTTCGTCTTCCTCCGCTGCCGTTGCCAAAACTCCTCTTACCTTCTCGTCTGGCAATACCACTCACCGGATTAGCCTCTTTGGATTGTACGCTTTCTTACTCTCCCTTTAGCTAGTCCTTTCTTTTGCGATTGTTTTCTCCTTTAAAGTAGCAAAAATTCTTTTACTAATTAAATTAGTGTAAAATCATTTACACAATTACGCTAGTAGAAACGGACGAGCTTGTGGGCAAGTCGTAAATAAGAGTCCGACGGTTAAGCAGGGATTGTAAACTTGTACTCCCTCCGTTTCAGTCAATGATTTTCATGCATAAGTAATTATTCATTGGAACAGTGGAAGTAACTATGTCTTGAAAATATAATTAGTAAGTAAATTCTCATCTAACATTGTAAAGAAAAGTCAATGAAATTTGTATGTCACGTTCGATATTAATCAGTGAAATTTGTATGTCATCTAACATTTTTAAGAAAAGCCAGTGGGGGTATTTGGTTAGTGTGTGATTTACCGTAGCTTAATAATTACATAAAATCATTCAACACAAATATGTTAGGAAGATATTTAAAATTCATATTTGTGGCTTTAAATTATTTTGGTTTTAGGAAGATAAGATGCTACCGACTTTTATGTTCTACCTTCTCTTCCAAGCTTCACCTCCAATGCAACGTTTAAATAGAATATACGAGTAATTTGCGAACTTTAATTGATAGCAAGTAGGGCAAAACTTGTGTTATTTTATTGATTGTGAGAGGAGAATGTCGGTAGCATTGTTTGCGATACTAGTGAGTGTTGTTTGTTACGTCATTCTTTTGTAGATGCGTTTAGAACAATTTGGTAAACCAAGGCTCAAAGAGTCTAAACCATCAAAATTTGAAATGAGGGTGGGTTAAACTATTTGTAAAGACCGAGTCCACGTAGCATAAGAAGTAAAGTCGCTATTCAAGTAGCGACTTTGCTCTATAGTCTGTACATGTAAAACAAAACAGTCATGTGAAGGAAAATCTGACAAAGTAGTGACTTTGCTCTCAAATAATACGGGGACTCATTCTCCACAAATAGTTTCAACCCAACTCCCATTTGCAATTTTTTTTGGCTTTGAGCCACCGTTTACCAAATCGTTATGTGTTTTAAGATGTAAACTTTATCAATTAAACTAACTAAACCATGTTATCATGGGTCTTTCACTCTTTCCTATTAAATGGGTTTGTAGGCTCACTACTCACTAGTATGGAGGTGAATATTGTTGTTGAATTTGCTAAAAGAATAGTGGGTTATGCGTTAAAGGAAAAAAAAAAAAAAAAGTTGACATGTTATTGTTATGTTAGGTAGCTTTTGCAAGTCTTTTTTGTGCATTGGATGCCCAACTGCCTATAATGGCCATTATAGTACTTCGTATAATGCAAGTACTAACTAATCATGGTTAAAATATGTTTGTATTTACTCCTTTCTTTCAATTATTTGATTACTTTGTTACTCTTTGAGGTATTTAATCAAAAGTTAACAAATGACTGAGACAGAGAAAATATTTACTTATTTTTAGTTCCTAAGTTAGTGTTTAATTAAAAACAAACAAATGACTAAGACAGAAAGAATATTTACTTTTCTTTTTTAGTAGTTCCTAAGTTAATCAATCAGATTATAATGAAAAAAGTTTCTCACTGAATGCAGCTTGCAATATGCAAATGTGACCGTAGGCACGCCGGCAATGTGGTTTTTGGTGGCACTAGACACGGGGAGTGACCTCTTTTGGTTACCATGTGACTGTGACAGTTGTGTCAAAGGGGTTAGAATTAGATCGCAAGAGGTATATTCTCGTTTTTCTTGATGATTAATTGTATGTTATAGAGTCTTAGTCTTAGACCACTCTTTGAATAATGTAGTATCGGCTGTGAGAAGTTAAGGGTTGCGTTTGACACCATGGTACTCGAGTCATCTTTAATGTGTTCCTAAGTCATGTTCTATGATTTATTTTGTGCTTGTAACGTGCCATCCAACTTTTGTCCGCGTGGACACATTTATATTGTATAGGAATGAATTGAGAGATTCCACCCTACGCAACCAACAATTCAATGATTTTAATAGAAAGTTCTAATATTTGATACTAGAAGGACAAAAATTACATATTAATTACAGCATGTGTTTATTTGGTAGATGAGTAGTTGAGACATTTCTTTCGGTGGTTGTGCTAGTTTGTTCATCTTGGATTGCTTTTTGAAAGTTTACTTTTTACAGGAGCACTTCCTTTCATTTTGCTCTTTCGTTTTTATTTCTATGTCCATCTGGTTTGTGCTGTATTTTGGACGCGGTATACTTTCAGTTGTGAGAACTATTACACTACCTATAGTTTGAGCCCTTGTACAGTTACACCACTTACAGCAGAAGTTTTTGTAAAGGCCCTGTGGTAATGGAAAGGATCATAGTCTATCTTGAATATGTTTAATAAGCTTCTTGCTTTCCCGTTCGATATGAATTTCACCGTCGTTTTGAATTAGTGTGTTCGAGGATGTGCAGACGAACAGTGTGTTAATTTTAGATTCCTACACTTACTCCAGAAAGGGTTCACCATAGTTTTGTTCAGTATTGCAAAATGGTTTTGAGCTTGGAGGAAAGACGATCTCTCTATTCTGCAGAGAAGTTGTTGGATACCTTCATGGCTTCACTGTAACCAATGTCGGCCTGACAAATGGTTCAAATCGAGTTTAGTTTGGTCATTTTTACACTTAGGATCAATCATTTTCAATCATTTTGGATTAGGGTGTTTTATGACTTATTAGTGCGCTATTCTTGCCTATCGAGCAGCACTTTGGTTATGGCTCAGTTCAGTCAGTTGTCAAGGTTTAAGTTGGGTCATTCTGTTGAAGTCATTAAGTTTGTTTTTTAGATTAACTAAGGTGTATTTTTAAATTAGCGGCTACAGGTCAATCGGCCATCTCAGGTCGTGTAATCTTCGAATCGGTTCATTTCAAATTGGGCCAAATCAGGTGCATCATAGTACGGGCCAATGATGATTGAGTTTGGTTTGAGGTCAATTTGGGTTTGAGGACATGTTCGGGGTTTTCAGACATGCAAAGGGTGATCATTTTGTGTCGGTTCTGTTTTGCTCAAGTCTAAAGACTCGATACTAATGAAGATATATCTAATTATATGTCAGATGAAGAAGGAATTACCTCTTCCTCTCATAACCTTTTTTTTGTGTCTTGTTGGTATCAGCTGGAGTTTAACATTTACAGCCCAAGTACATCATCCACTGGTACTAAAATTCCCTGCAACAGTTCTCTGTGTGGACATAGAACAAGCTGCTCGGAATCATCACACACATGTGACTACAGTATTATGTATCTTTCTGCCAACACATCCTCATCTGGGTACTTAGTTGAGGATGTATTGCATCTTGTTACAGATGATAATCCCTCTAAACCGGTAGATGCAAAGGTTCCATTTGGGTGAGTGGTCATTCATGTTTACTTTCAAATACTTGTTTCTCATCATGCCGGTTTCTGCTGTAGTTTCCTTTTGTTCTTCAATGCTTTAGGAGCAACTTTGTCTGAATTAAGGCCCTGTCTAGTTCAGGGCAATAACATTTTCCCTCCAAGAGTTACTAACTAATTTACCATTTGAAACTATGAAAATTTTCCTTCTTACTACACCTCTGTTTTTTCCTTCCATTTTTTATTCTAAACAACCAACGATTTACTAACGTAAAGAAAACCTTTTGTTTAGTTCTATGGAAAATATTTTCCTCCAAGCAATACAGAGCCTTAGGTGCGTATCACAGGTCTTTTCTGACGGTAAACATTTCCAGCTATTTTCAGTTCACGCTCTTTTGTTATTCCACCAAGGTCTTTTGAAATTATACATACACGAATTTAGTTTTTAATGGAAAAATTTGAACTAATGGCAATCTGTAGAACTTGACTTGAAAGTCTATAATGTCATGACTCTTTTCAGTACAGCTGTGTGATCTTTATAATTAGATAATCCTGACTTCATGCAGCTGCGGAGAGGATCAGACAGGGTCTTTCTTAGATGGAGGAGCTCCCAACGGTTTACTTGGGCTTGGCCTTAAAAGTATTTCTGTTCCTAGCATTCTCGCCAGTAGAAAAGTTGCCGTAAATTCGTTCTCCATGTGTTTCGGAGATGATGGAACAGGTAGAATCACTTTCGGGGATCAGGGCAACTCGGACCAAAGTAAAACTCCTTTCATTATTAGGCAACAAACGTAAGCAATCACCTTTTTCTTTGTAAATACTATTCTAAATAATTTCTGGTTTCGAGATGAAAGTTCACTTTAGACCTGTCAATAAGGCTGTTCGAGTCGTTTGGACTGCACTGTTATTTGAACTTTCCTGTTGATTTGGGTTTGGGTTATTTTCGAATCAATGGATACTAATCAGGTCAATCATTTTATTTTCGCGTCATTTTCTGGTAGTTTCATATTACGTTTTTTGTTTCATATCAAGCTTTTTGTTTCATATTAAGGTTTTGTTTCAAACTAATCATTTGGGTCAGGTCAAATAGCTTCAGGTAGTTTGTTGGTTCTAGTTCCTCTCATGTGACACACTGACAATGGTTGTTTGAATTGAAACTGCCAGCCCACACTATAACATTAGCATAGAACAGATTATTGTGGGAACCAAAACCTCCAAAGTTGACGGCGTTTATGCAATTTTTGACTCTGGTACTTCTTTCTCATATTTAAACGATCCAGCTTATGCACTAATTGCAGAAAATGTGAGTTCTCCTCAATCTTTGACTCATGTCATTGATAATCTATATCAAGTACTCCGTATAACTTATCCGAAACACTTATTCTTTTCAGTTTGATTCCCTGGTAACAGACAGCAGACACAGTTCTGATCCAGACATTCCTTTCGAGTACTGCTATGACCTCAGGTAAGCAGCATTCACCATGATCAAATGTTTCTGTACGGATTACACTCTATTTTTCTGGCTGAAGTGTTAACCCTGGTTAACTTTCAGCTCTATAGATAGCAGCCCTAGTACTCCTCCAATCAACTTGACAATGAATGGTGGAGACCAGTTATATGTCATTGATCCTACAGTGACAGTTTCTACCCAGGTAATTCCTTGTCATAATGACACTATCCACACCAAATATGCACATCAGCACCTGACAGTTGACTCAAATGATGAGTTGTCATCAGGTGGTTTAATATGGTTTGTTTCATCCAGACTGGAGATGTAATCTACTGCCTGGGGATCGTGAAAAGTGAAGGAGTAAATATCATTGGCCGTGAGTATATCTGTTCCTTCTCCTTTTACAGTTGTTCCATTGAAGAACAGTTTCATGTTAGATAGAATATGAGACCAACCCCTTTCAATTACAGGCTGTACCTACCTTGGAGAAAAATATTATGTGTATTTGTGCTCAATTTCCTAATTATCAGTTATCACTAATTATGAGTCAGTCTCATGATGATATTATCATGAGATATTTGTGCTCATTTACGCCTCTGCTGCAAAACCTCAAGAAAAATTTGTTTTTATAATTTGATGTTAGGCTTCGAGTCCAGTCATGAGTAACACAACTCAATGACTTGCCAGCTAACAATTTAGAGCAACACCATACTGGCATATACTATGATTCCGCAACCTTATGGTGTCAGTCTCTTTTAGTTCTCGCCTCAGTCCCAATGTTCAATTCTTTGTACACTGATATACAAACAGCAATAAGCAATATTGCTTCTGGGTTCTGCTGTCAAAATCAGATCCCTCATTCTTCTGTCATTATGCTTTACAGAGAACTTCATGACTGGCTATCGCGTAGTATTTGATCGTGAAAAGATGGTGTTAGGCTGGGAGGCATCAGACTGTGAGTATCAAACTAATACTTGTAGTGTAGTCTCTTTTTTATTCTCCTTTTCCTACCCATTATTAATTCTTTGTGTGGAAAGTGGACACCCGTTCGACATGTTTGACATGTCTAAACTGTGAGATTTGTTCGATACTTAGATCTTTTTGTTTGTGCATTCTCATGTTTGGAAAGTAGAGTAATACTACAACAAAGATACACATTTTTCTCTTAACATAGAAATATCACTCACAGTATATGTCTTTTGTTTACAAAGAAATCAAGAATACGATAGCTACGAGGAAAACACAAGATTGTGTCTTTCCATTGGACCTATAGAAGGATTGACAAGAACCTTACTTGTTGACCACGATAGCTATAAACAGCAATACAGCATTTAGTAAAAGCCCCTTAGTTGTCAGTTTGCCATTACATTGTTCAAATTATTGTGTGATTGACGAGTTTTAAATTTAGGTAATTACACGATGGACTCAAACACGCTACCAATAAGTCCTCAAGGTTCGACAAAAGTTCCTCCAGTAGCCTCCATTGAGCCTCAAGCAATACCAAGTAACAATAATCATGTGTCCGGGGCATCATCGCTTTGGAGTATATCTTCTCATTTACACTTCTGGACTTGCACACTCATCTTTAGCTTCCTTGAAGCCTTGTCTATTTTTTCCTAATTGGTTAGAGTTAGATTATTGACTAGTTGATACCTTATATTTGGAAGGTATTGACTAATTCGAGCCGGCCAAACCTTCTTTATTTTAGGCTCATTTTTGTCAATGGGGAATTACTTAGAAAGCCCCTGTTGTAAATATGATTTCTGTTTTTGACATAGCATTGTATATCATTTACAGAAATTCACACATGGTTATAAAGAATAAATATATAATCTCCCTGTTATGGGATGTGCGCCCTCCGTGGTGGATCGACATAGCGTAGCCATATTAACAAGGTGATTCTAGACGCAGTAAAGTGCCAAGCAGGAAAATTTGAATTGTACAACAATTTTCAAAATTCTCTTTTCTATATATTGGAAAGTAGAGACTTCAAGTAGATGGAATAATGAGTAGTAATTTTTGTAGATAATAATTCAAAAACTTATGTTGTGAACTTGGTGGCTTTGTGCCAATCCAAAGGGAAACCTTAAAGAATCAAAGTTGTAGTAATGGCCAATTTTTTATGATCGACAAAAAGTGAATTTTCCACCATCAAAGTGAAGGAATGTAAAGTGTGGTTTGTATTGAATCATATGCAAAGTATATATACAAGCAGAGGAGATATCATAGCCTAATTACATGGGATATTAGTTGCTCATTCATGTACAAAAAGTTTTATTTTTTATGTACTCTTTTCATAATTTTTCCATTATTTATCCTTCTTCTAAAAAACAAAAAATCTCTCTTTTCCTCTTTCTCTCTCAAAGCTTAATCAAATTCTTAACAAATTCAACAATAATACATTTGAATTCACATATTGATCAAATAATAATTATATTTTCAATCTTAAACATCAATTTGTGGTATCAACTTTGATAACAAACCCAAATTAAATTAGGATTGCTAATGCAAGTAGGTGACCGTTGAAAATAATCTGGAAATTAAATTAGATGATCGACAATTTGATATGCGATGGGTGATACTTCAAAATTTGTTGTGGAAAAAAACTTTGAATGAGAATATTAATTTAATTTGTGTGCGCATATTCTCATTCAAAGTAAAAATGATGGACGATAGGTGTGCCTTTACAATTTGCATATTAATTATTCAGTAGCCCATTATTGGTATAGATGCATATACTCCTATGGATCTATTAGAATGGCTGCCTCTAGGTAGTAATTAATTAATTTCTCGGTGTCGTACATTCGTAGTCATCCATTTGGTGATACATAAATTGATGATGGGAATGCTACTAGAGAGGTAATAATGGTGTTAGGTTTAAGGAAACTGAAACGGCGTGTATTGCGAAAAGGGCGGATCTGGTGGTCGTTGGTTGATAGATGCGAAGTGGACGAGGACGATGGAGGTGCTGGCGACATGAGTGGTGGTTGGAGGAGGGAAGTAACCGAAAGAGAGAAAATCATTCATTATGGAACAAATGCGGGTAAGTGACAAATAAGCCTCATACATTTGATACTATGTGCATATTAATCCCATGTCTTTCTATAAGTGCAAATTAACCTCATTAGTTTTATGGTATGTGCAATTAAACCCAATCCACAATTTACAGCCAGTTACTCGCCGGAAAAGGGTGACACGGCACCGGAGAAATGATTATTAAATAAAAAATCGATTGCATTGTCAATTAATTTCAACGAACCCGTTTCAATTACTCATGTAAAAGGAAGAAAAATTCTATTTTTCAACTTCAAAGTTCAAACCCAATTATATACAAACTCATCTTTTCCCAAATAATTGTCAAGCGGTATGCTTACCATTGGAGTACGAAAAACACGTCCTGCTTATAAGCGGATGTAGCTTTGTCAAGATACATAACTTAACCTTTAAAAATAATTAAATAATTAATTAAAAAATAATAAAATAATAAAATAATTTATATAACAATATTTATTTGTTAGTGAGGCCTTTTAAGTTACATCTATTGTAGTTTAGAGTATTGTACTTTGAAGGAGGTGTTGCTTAGAAAAAATATGGGGCAAGGCAAGCTACATGATCTTGTAGCTTGCCATTGAAGTTGCTCTAAGCCGATTAACACACAATAATCATGAAAAAGAACTTGAATGGGTGTCGTGTACAGTCCAGCGTCAAAAACGAAGGAAAGCCATGGCACAGATAAGTAAGGGATGAGAGTGATGAGAGTGCATAGCAAGTTGCAGACAAAAGCTCGATATATGCAATGATAAGTATGCAAGCTGTACTTCATTTCATTTGATGAGAGTCATTGCATCGTTTGTATTATGACTTTATGAGTAATATTTAATTACATTGTTTTTCCGGTGCCGTGTCACCCTTTTTCGGCGAGTAATTGTGTAGAGATTGTGAATTGGGTTTAATTGCAACTACCATAAAACTAATGGGGTCAATTTGCACTTATAGAAAGACATGGGGCCAATATGCACATAGTGTAAAACGTATGGGGCTTGCTTGCTACTTCCCCGAAAACCCGATGTGGAAATAAGGGTGTTAAAATGACAAGGGTATAATGGTCTTTCATGTTCATGATTGAGTAAATCATGTCCATAAATGAGCATAACCCTTAATTATTATACTAATTAGTTAACACAATCTAGGAAACTATAATATACATTATACACAAGAATATATGCAATATATTCTAACACACCCCCACCGAAACGGGAGGAGGACGAATGTTGAGACTGTCTCGAAAGTCAGCAAAAAGGACTAAGGGAAGGCTTTTAGTGAAGATGTCATCCATTTGAGAGCGAGATGGGACGTGATGGACACGTACGTCACCACAGAAAACCTTGTCATGCACAAAATGAATGTCGAGTTCTACAAGCTTCATGTGATGTTGATCAGGGTTGCTAGCTAGATAGATAGCGCTAATATTGTCGCAATAAACAATATTAGCCGTGCGAGGAGGAGGATCGAGTTCAACCAACAAATTGCGGAGCGAACAAGACTCGGAAACAACATTAGCGACCACCCCGCGACGGCTTCAGCACTAGAACGCGAGACAATGGGTTGGTGCTTAGACGCCTACAAAATCCGGTTATCCCCCAAGAAAACACAATTTTCACTAGTAGAGCAACGAGTATCCGGACACTTAGCCCAATCACCATCAGTGTAAGAATTAAGACCCAAAGGAGGGGACTTGCTGAGCCAAAGTCTGTGTGTAAGAGGGCCTTGAAGATACCGTAGAATACGTTAGAGAGCATTTATATGAATCTCCATGGGATTATGCATAAACAGACAAACTTGTTGAATTGGGTAGGATATGTTAGGACGAGTGAAAGTGAGATATTGTAGGGCTCCGACTAAGCTGCGATATAGAGTAGGATCACTGAACGGATGACTCGAAGTAATGCTTAGCTCGTATTTGTGTTGGGAGAGAAAGAGACCCGTGGAGTGGCGGGTTGCAGCTATCCCAAGAAAATAGTGAAGAGGCTCGAGGTCTTTCATAGCAAATTCGGACCCGAGGCGGCCCATAATGGAGATGCGAAGCTGCTCCTTGGATGAGATAAGAAGTATATCATCAACATATAGAAGCAAGGCTGCAGTATACTTTTATCATAGCGGTAAATAAAGAGCGAATGAACACATTTACTTTGCATAAAACCAATTGATTCCACGAAGTCAGCGAACCGTTTATACCATGCTCGGGGAACCGTTTATACCACGCTCGGGGGGTGGGGGGTGGGGGCTGTTTGAGCCCATATAATGATTTTCGAAGAAGGAAAACATCGTTAGAAAACCGTTTATCACGATAGCCAAGGGGTTGATGCATATAAACCGTCTCTTTAAGTTCGCCATGAAGAATAGCATTTTTTACTTCCAATTGACGAATGGACCAATTATGAGAGAGAGCAATGGATAATACCGTCCGAATGGTAGCCAGTTTGAACATCGGGCTAAAAGTCTTGCCACATTAAACCCTAACCTGCTATATTTTTCCGTCACCTACAAGACGAGCTTTGTGCCTTTAAAAAAAAAACGTCAGATTTAACTTTGTGTCGGAAAATCTACATAGAATGAATAACATTCACATTAGTCGGACATGAACTAACTCCCATGTCTTATTACTAATAATAACATTAAACTCATCATCCATGATCTGTTTCCAATTAATGTCCGCAAAAGCGGACACATGATCTCGAGGGAGAGGTGAGACGACATGGGTAACGGTAAGGTTGAACGTGGGTTTGGGTTTACGAATGCCATGATCACTCCGTGTCACGGGTTTAGAGACTAAAGGAAGGCTGGTGGAGGGGGATCTTGTAGTCGTTGTGGAAGTACATGAGGCTGTTAGTGGCAGTTTACAAGGATGGTTCAGTGTAGTATGAGTAGGATCAGCAGAAGGTATGTTGGTTCGACTTTTGCGACGAGTATACTCATAGAGGGGTGATCGTGGGTGGCAATGTGACTGGAGTTATGCGAGGATCAGGTACATGGCCAGGTGTATGGGTTTGGCTCATATGATGGATTACATAAGGAGACGTAGCGTCTTCTAGAAAATTATAGACGTAAGAGTCGGGTTTGTGTACTTTGGCAAAAGGAAATTTTGTTTCGTCAAAGATAACATGGCAACTAATGATGATTTTATTAGAAGAGATATCTAGACATTTGTATCCACGGTGATGAGGGGGAAAACCGAGAAAGACACACGGAGTAGAACGAGCTTGAAGCTTGTTAATAGTGGTAGAGGGGATGAGAGGATAGCACAAGCAAACGAAGACACGAAGATGAGTGTACGACGGATGTTTGTGATCAAGCATGGTAATGGGAGACTCTAAGGCCAAAAATTTCGCTCGGAAGTATGTTAAGTAAATAGGTAGGCGTCGAAAGAGCATGGTGCCAGATAGAAGCGGGTATTGAAGCATGAATAAGTAAAGTCCTAAGACTCCTAACAATGTTATTAATAGCACGAATTTTCCGTTCATACTTGCCATTTTGAGACGATTTGTGTGGGCATGATAGTCGAAACGATAAACCATGCTTCGCACAAAAATCCCAAAACGAGTCGTTGTCTAATTCTTTTCCATTATCACACTGGATGGTTTTAATATCACGTTTAAATTGAGATTTTTTAAAATTACGAAAAGTGACAAATGTAGCATAAACTTGGGATTTACGTGCAAGAGGAAAAGTCCACAAAAAATTAGTGTAGTCATCCAAAAGCAAAAAACAATAATGATGGCCAGATAAGTTAAAGACAAGGTATGTCCATAAGTCACTATGAACAATATCAAAAGGTAAAACCATTCAAGAATGAGAGGGCACAAATGGTTGTTTAACATGTTTTCCAAGAAAACACTATTGACAAATTATAGAAGAAGAATCCGAAATACAATTTATCAAATTATTAAACCTAAGAGAATTTAAAACTGGTTTGCCAGGATGGCCAAGACGATCATGCCACATGAACGACTCGATTGCAGCAAACATTGCTTGTGGAAAGGCTGAACTGATGTTGTTAATGGGATAAACCGCACCCCGACTCTCACACCTCATTAGAGGGGTCCTCGACATGTAATCCTTCACATAAAAACCAAAAGGGTCAAATTCTACAGTAACAGAATTATCGGTGGTAAATTTCCTAACTGAGACAAGGTTTTTGACGATTTTAGAGGCGTGGAGGACATTATTAAGGGCGAGGGAGGGTACGGTTTAGGTAAAGTAGTTTTCCCAGTACTATTAAAAGGAATTGAATGACCATTTTCGACAAGAATTGAATTATTGATGCTCGAATTAATAAAAGAGAAGAGTTTACATGCATTCGGTGTCATGTGAGATATCGTATCGGTGTTCATGAACCAGCACGGATCAGAGGGATAGAGGCCAAGGGTGTACATGGCTTGCTCAATATTCGTGTGTGAAGAAGGTGCCTCGCCGGTATAAATTTGAGGACGAGGAGGACGAGACCAGGGGGTCGTTGGATACGAGCAAGGGGGGTATCCCCATGGTGCATAACCCCACGGCCATCCCCTAAACTGAGAAAGTGGCCAGGAGGTTTGCGCCGGTGCGGTAGCTACTTGTGAACTGCTCCCACTCCCACTGCCAACATTAGTTGCCTCTGAACTTCAATTTTTGTCATTACCTTCCTTTCCTTTGTTGTTCTTCTTCTTATTATTGTTACCCTTCCCATTGTTCTTATTTGGAGGTCGGCCCAATATAGAACCATCATCATTGCTGTCCTGTTGCTGCTTTGCATACATGGCAGTAGTCCTACCCCTACCGCGACCTGTTTAGCAAGACTAGCCTCTTCCAGCGTGAACATATAACGAGCCCGATAGAAGAGGACAAGGGGGTTTCTTTCACGTATAATTGTCCTTACGCCGTGATAAGCATCAGTCAACCCGAAGACCAATTGTAAGATGAGACGACTATCAGTAACTGGTGAGCCGACGTTTTTGAGTTGGTCAGCAAGATTTTTAAGGCGTTGACAATAGGTCAAAGCATTAAGAAAATTACTCATATACACATGGGAAAACTCTTGTTCTAGAGTGACGGCTCGCGAATGTTTGTTATCTTGAAAGATGTCTCGAATAGAGCCCAACACTCTATGGCAGTGGAGTTCTCTTCTATGACGGTTTCCACCAAGTCATACGTTATCGTAGCGTAGATCCGACAGTGGCATCTATCGTCTCCCAAAACTCTTTCTCATCATCCGTGGAGGGCTTAAGGGCCTTTCCTTTTGAATCGATGAGATGGTGATGCACCCGATGAGATTTGGCGTGGTTGGTAAATAGAGCAACCCAAAGACGGTATTGATTGTTATCTAAACCAAGTGTGACGGTGACATGATTACGAATATTGGTCACGGCTAGGGCGGGGCAGAAAAACGAAGGTATCTTGGACCCAGAGTTGTCAGGCATAATGATATTAGGACGAGATGTCGGGAGGAAAAAGGAGATTAGTATGCATATACAAAGGATTGAATCAGTGCCCAAGCTTGTTTTTTCTTCATTCAAATGGTATAAAAACGACCTTAGTATCAACATTCTCCGTCAGTCTTTAATTCAATGGTGAATAACCTTGCAAAATCCGGTGAATTTAAGTGGGCATTGATGGTATTGCTTAATAATCTCAAGAATAGTGATGAGTCTGACCTTAATTCAGCCGAGGATTTCGGTTTTTTTTACTGAGGAATAATGCGAGATTAGGTGTAATACCTCGCTATTCTTTTGCGTGCACTCGACCGAGTAAGACAGGGCACTCAATCGAGTAGCTCTGCACTCGACCGAGTACCTTAACCGAGTAGCTTTTGAGCAGACCTCATGGTTTTCTTCCACTCGGCCGAGTAGGGAGTGTTACTCGGCCGAGTAAGAATATTACTCGACCGAGTAACTCAGCGCGTCAGGTTGTTTTCCGCGGTTGGGCTTGTGTCTTTGGGCCTTACTATATAATCCTCCAAATTAATTTTTCCCCTCAACCCTAAACCTCTCTCTACCTCTCTTTCCTCTCTAAAACACTCATAAACCTTCCTCCATGGATGGCAAGCTTGTGGTTGAAGATGGTTCATCTTTTCTTTCTTCCCTCCACCTTGTAAGTGTAGATCTACCATTCAATCTTCTTTCTTTTGATTTTTTTTTTCGTAACCCTAGAATTTAGGGGTTTTCTTGGGTAATATTAATTAGTGATTTTAATGGGTTTAATGGGTAATTAAAGGGTAATAATAAGGGGTTTTGGTTAGTATAATAGTGTAGGATGTATTGTGATAGTTATTATGTGATTATTGTAGGATGAGAC
>JAOWBH010035029.1:0-15638 GCA_028566215.1 Silene coronaria
TTTTAAGAGTAAATTACACATAAATCAACTTCATTAAATGCTTATATTAAAAATTTCTTTCCTTATTTAGTCCCTTATTAAATACAACCCACTGGGTTGTATTTAGCATTTCCCAAAAAATATTCATTTAAACCTCTATCTTTCTGCTGAAAGTAGCAAAATAACATGCAACAGAACAAAATGCTGAATACCAGAAGATGTAAGACAAACAGATTGTGTTTGAAGAAGAAGCAGGGAAGCTAAGGCCACTACTCCACTACGTTGGCTGGACAACAGTGTCCCGTGTGACTTCTCATGATCCCACCCATACGATGATAACCTCATAGAACAAACCTCTTTTCCTAACCCATTATCCTATTGATTGAGGGAAACACAATTCAATCTCTTCACAAAAGCTACTCAGGAGCCTATTCAATCTCTTCATTTTCCGCCTCTCAGAAATCTAATGCCTCGTCACAAAAGCTACTCAGAAGCCTGCCAATGCTACTACATATCCATTCAAAAGCATGGAATCACGTCAAAAATTAAATTGACAAGCAACTATCACCACTGAGGAGCTACTATAGCAGCCTTTCAGTAATACGGATGGAACTTTACTTATTGAGAAATAAAATCAATGCATTAATCTCTGACAGTCCCATAGCTCTCAACTCTACATACGCTTGATAAATCACACAAAACTTAAGAAGCCAAAAAACAAGCTTCAACAAATTCTGGAGCCAAGAGCTTAGAATAATACCCACCAGATATCCTGAAATAGAACATCGTGACCATCCCATGAAAGGAAAAGAATCCCAACTCGTCTAGCTAGCAAAAGCCGCACTCGGTAATCGGGGTCACTCAGCAATATCAACAACTTTTGGATCATTGTCTGTCAAAATGAAAGCAATGAACATAAGCGAAAAATGGGAAACTTACAAATTTGGTCGAGAATGACCCCGACCTAACAATGACTACTGCAGCTTATGACACCATGGGACAAGAACATAATCTAATAGAGAGGAATAGGGGCGTGATAACATTTGTGATCAAACATTTGATCAATTTTAGCCATGTCATCATGAAGTAAATTACCTGGCCAATTTGAGGACTGAGACCAATAAAATCACATATACAGTCTACAATCTTCTGGCGACCCCGCCGATCAAGTAAGTTGGACTCAAAAACCTTGGTTACTAGGTCCCCAAGATGCGTCAAGCTCTGCAAACAACAGGTTAGAGTGTAAAACAATTCAGTTAATCATTGACCAAAACAGAGAAAAGTCAAAAATATTACAAAAAAAATCCGATCTAGAAGTTTAATTTAATCTTAGTTAACGGGATATGTAGAACAGCGAAACATGGAAGGCTAAATGAAGAATACGACATTACGACCAATAAGATAACAACAAATCAAGCAATTTTTTGTTTTTTGAGGAAAACAGATCAAGCAAATTGATAAACTTAACTGCAGTCAATCAGTCATCGATATCATTAGACACACAAAGTCTTAAAAACAAGCTTTGTGGAGTCCCCAAATCAGAACATCCAAAAACTACATCAATACCGAAGTTAAAATAGTACAGCACATCAGAAAAACCGAAGCTGTCAAACGTAACCAAATGGCAATAGTTGGCACACAATTACACGTACCAACAAACGCCCACTAGACGACAGCCACTCACCTGTAATTTCAACACTGGCATACTTAATCAATACCAGGATGGCCAAATCTAATACTCGTAGTAGCATCGAGCTCCCATTTGATCTAATACTCTAACACGGCTTTGTATTGTTTCTGAGTTACACTGTCATTTTTTGAGCTCGACATTTATGTGAAGAAGCTCGGAAACTTCACATCGAAGCTCTTAAACTTTACCCAACAAAGCTCAAAAACTTTAAGCAGCCGACCTAAACTAGTAATTACCCAAGAAGCCCCAAAGAACAACTTTTTTTTCTGAAAAAGGTGACATTTATAATTAAAACAGTTACCTGTGCAAAGTTTTTGTCCTCGAGAGGCAGGCCACTATCTTTATCTTTCCCATCGTGATTCAAGGATAACATTTTTGCTGACAAGCAAGACATTGGAGATAGTACATCAAATAGGTCGAGGCTTTGGCTCGATTTCTGCTCAATCATATCATCAATCACAGCTACCTATAAAACAATGTTTGTTAAACCCACAATTCTAAGTACAACCCTCAAAATCCAATATGCCTTTAATATTTATATATATTTTGTATTATGCTTTGTTTAGAATATATACACGCTTTAGATTCAATAGACATTTTGAGTTACACTAGGAACGAAGAGGTTAAGGGCCCATGCAATCAAGTAGACTCAATTCTTGTATGAAGACAGATGTTACACTAGCAATATCACAGAAAAACAAGTACCAAGTTAGTTAGCTTTCTTGCGGATAAGCAGTGAAATTTTTGGCAAAGTCTCTGCAGAATGTATTCACACACCTGCTCAATATATCAGAAGTCAGTAAATAACTGCACCGGCACAATAATCTTTTATAAATAGTTAACATAAGCGACGTACACATTAAACATAACATACCTTGGGATCACTTTCAGTATTCAGAATGTCGAACAATATATCCCATGTAACAATGGGCAACACTGAGAACCCACAAGAAATCAAGGATATGGTGTCCATTTTCCGCCTTAACCAACCAAAAGACATCCCAGCTGCGGTTGTTCCACAAACAACATCAGGAGAATCATCAGCGCTATCCAATTCCATATCTATTAGCCGACCGTTACTGCTCCCTGGTTGTAAAAAGTTATCAACTGGGGTACTAGAACCAGATACCTCCGACATTGTAGTCTCAAATTGTACATTTTTCCAATATTCATGCAGTTGTAGGTACAATCTCGACAACGCCATCACAAGCCTCTCAACAGAAAGAATAGTTGATGTAAATATGGGATCAATTGTGCCGTGCATTCCATGACCATTTAAAATGGGACAACTAAGAAAAATTTTTAAAGAGGCAACAGCCAAGCATGCTCCATCAGAGGACAAGCTTGAACTCCAGAAGCCACAGGATTTAGAGTCCCTCATCGAATCTTGAATGACTAGAATAGCAGATTCAATCATACCAACCAAGCAGTTGCATAGTTCTGTACGGAAAGGCAACAAATCATCGTTCTTCCTGCACAGTAAGCCATGGAATTGTCCCACTTAAATTATCTCAAATGCAAAAGGACTCCGTTCCAGCTATCAAGTAGAACCAGAAATAAGAGCAGAAATCAATAACATATATGCTGAAAAGCGTCAGCAAGTAGTAATAACTAATAAATGGTCTTTTTTCCTTTACTATGGAATAAAAACAGATAAAAAGATGAAACAAAAAGACACTAAGGAAAAGATATACAAAAGAGGTTGACGAGACATGCCCAAAAAACCGAGCTCAGAGCAATACTTAAGCTGCGAAATTCCAGCTGATCAGTATCATAAAAAAAAATACCCTACACACTCCCAATTCTACAACTGAAGTCAAAATAATTGCAAAGAAAACTTCCCTTACAGATATAGCTCCCCTCATCCCCTCGGGAAAAAACCTCAAACCAATTGATGTTTCTTTTCCATGACACTAGCATAGTCTCGTCAAAAAGTAAACTAAACTTGGCTCGGATTTCAAACACACAAAACCTAGTGTTTCGGAGATCTAATAGTATTATGTTTGCATCAGTCAATACATGTCATGCACTCATGCTTAAGAATTATATCCCTAAATTTGTATACATGTGTCACCCTTGAAGTATTATACCCTTATAGAATCCCCAAATACACACATGTAAGCAGACTACTTTTCGAAATAATACCTTAAGTGCAAAACAATCTCAAATCACAACTGAAATTTCATGGTACTTAACCATTTGACCTAGCCATATGAATTCGTGTTTGCAAAAGCTCCAAATGCTAACTCTATAAAAGTCAACTGATCAAGATATAGACATCCCTATTGTACGAAAACATAATAGAAAAAGGTGCATATGGAAAAGATCGTAACCTCATTATCATTGAGCCATAAAACAAATTGGAGAGCAGTGAACAATGGAGAAAGATGTCATGCAGCTGATTCCTTTCGTTTTTTCTGCCCATAAACTCGTGAAGAACGCAGCTCTCCATCTCACTCAACAATGGGTCCTGTAACTGTCTCGGAAGACGCACGCCTGGAGAGTTACGGGTTGATGGATCCTAGACATGATAAAAGCACAATCACGAAAACAGTAAATTTTACACATCAGTCCTCAACTCCTCACAAGTTGAACATTGAGTTCAATATGAAAATTACATTTTTTATAGTGAATAAAATAAGATATTATTAACAGAAAGAGAAGCAGATAAAAAGTAGTCTTCACACCTCATATGCAAACATAACAAAGAAAGCACCCATAGCCTATTGTTTTACATTTTTACTACCCAAACAACGAAACTTAATGAACCAGGACACACCAACTACACATCACAAAAACCACTTAACCTCAACCACAAAGAATGAGCATCACAATGGACGATTAAATACATCTCTGTCTAACAATTCATCCAGCACATGAAACACGCATTTGGACTAAGTATGTGTGTGGCCTAGTATTTGGACTAAAAGCTTAACATGGCCAAACACACATTTTTTGCATGTTAAAAATTATTTTTAAAAAACCCATAATCATTTTTACTTCTATTTTTAAGATACTTAATAGTTAATACATAAATGACAAAATTATATGTTGTAAATATTTCAATAAAATAAAACAAATACTTATTCATTCATGTTTTTTCACTCTTTATAAATAGAGATTCAATTTTCATTCGGTTAAGTTAAAAAACTCTTTTTGAAAAAGCCAAACACCCACAATTTTTCAAGAAATAGCTTACAAAAAACTCATTTTCAAAAACATAAACAGTTTTTGAAAAGTTAGGCACTTTGGCCAAAGATACTCTATGTGTGGTACCATGCCTGCACGGCTGCACTTGTGTAGATTGCCACGAGTGTTAATTCTGTGTGGTACCATGGTCCAAAAGAAGCCCTCAACTTTAGAAGGAACTTTAGATGTAACATTGAAGCCAGCATCCTGGCATGTACCCATGTAGTGATAAAACCTCAGTTTAACCAGAAGCCCCTGTTAGTAGATTTCCAAGAATTCATCCCTTCCTCATGTACAATTATCGAATTTTATGCCAATTAACCCTGGCTTAGGGTTATTCTTTGACTTGATAGATCATACAGATCAAAAAGGGAAATTCCACGAGCTTAGGATACTTGAGACATAGGCATGGCTTCTGAAACAAATGGTTACAAAGCCCTAAAATTTAGAAAAATTAATATACAGTGACAGTCTGAAGGACTATCTTTTACCTTATCAGCAAATTCTGTGTTAATTTCAGCAACAACACTGATAAGACATTCAAAATTTTCATCAGACTCCTCATGCCTTTGCTCGTTCTCCTACAAGAATAACCGAAAACAAAAGCCATCACACAGCAGTAAATTAAACACCAGAGGCTGATCAATAACAGACTATCAAAGATTTTTAGTGTTTCTAAACATTGACTTTCTTGAATTTGAACATTCCAGACAGTACAAACTGCACAGCAGCTTACACAATCCATCATCTGAGTTAAATGAGTTTACATATTGCAAACCTCCGAGAAAAGTATTTTACATACCCTTCAGAGAGTCCAGTACAATATTGAGCCTCTCATAAAAGGCCATTCTTCACCACATCTTTTATTGGTGAAATAATTATTAAGACCCAGTACTGTGAGAAACGAACATGACTCGCTCAGACATCAAGTTGTTAATTTTATGCGATAACTAAGGGGGATTTTTGGGGGGGGGGGGGATTTGTACCTCAAGCCAATCCATTGTCATTCCCGAGGTATCTACACCCCAGTAAGCTGGATACAGCCCTCGGTAATAATTCAAAATGTCAGAAGCTCCCACACATATTGCATAAACAGCCGCTGGCAACAATACAACCATGTGCTCATCCAATTTGAGGGTAGCCTGCAGATTTGGATAAACCATTGTAACAAAAGAAGACATGACTGCCAACTATACAGTAAAGCATTTAAGCGATCACTATTTTTACAAAAGCAAAAATAAATAAAAGAGCAAAAACAGATGACATATAAGAAATTATCACCACTAGCAGGACCGTGGGACTGACCTTTCTGGTAATAATACTTATAACTCTCCTCAGAATACTTTGTCTGAGATGTAAATTGTCTCGTAGATCTCCCTACATACAAATTGCCACATCAAAACATTGTTAAATGACATGCATAACTTACAGAAAGCAACATCATTGTCAAGGTATTTCAAAGCTACAAAGATGATCAGCTACCAAATAATGAGTTAACAGAACAAAATTTCAATATGAAAAGAGAATGATTACTACTTGGAATAACAAACTGCTTCAAAGAATGAGAGAACTTACTTGTGAACCTTTTCTTGAGAAGTAACAGGATATGAAGTATAAAGCAGACCTGTACTTACCATAAAAGATTAAGGTGGTCAGTGGTAGTGAGGTTTTTCTTTTTGTGTGTGAAAAAGGATGGTGAAGGATACAAACCGTATAGAATGGACAAAGTAGTCTGACAGTTTCTTTTTACACGAGATACGAGTATAAATAAGTTTTTACAAGTTCAATTTTGATTTTTATAAAAGTCAAGCGTATTAGCATTACTAATTATGTTGTAATTCTCAGCGTGTCAGATTCACAATCAAGATCGAAATGCACACACATTATGAATTCATATTGGGCAGTACTCTGCCTTTCAGCTAAATTTTAGATCGTCATTTTCACTCAACAAAAATCACAAATTTCTGAAGAGAAAATAGTGCATTAATCAGATAATAGGAGGCGAATCAGGCAATAGTGTAATACTGCTAGAAAGAGATGGCCAATTAATAGTTTAGCCAGTATAATTGATGATGAGTATCAGGAAAATAAAAGAAATTGAAGAAGGATATCAATCCAGAAAAAGATGAAGCAAACGGAAATGGAAAAGAAAAGGACAGTAGAACACCCACAGAGACGATATGTCTCTAAAGCACTGAAGGTCCCACACATCTCGAGGCACTTCTGTCATGACCAGTATGCCCTGAAAGAAGTGAAACACCATTTTTATTACAACACAAAACGATTACATACGCACAAACAGCTAATAACAGTCTGGAAACATCTTAGAAACCAGAAGATTCTAACAAAAATAATGAAGCGGGACACACATGAGCAATCATGTCACCAAGCAGCATGAAAGCAGCATCTGCCTGCACATTGTCAAAGCCAGTCCAGTTAAAGTAAGACAATTGCTAGCAAATCATTTATTAACTTGATAGCAGTATTGGCACATGATACTAACGGGTAACCATAAACTAAACCAAAAACAAATCCAGTATACTGAAAGAACTTAGAAACAAAAGAATGACACAAAAACGTTCAAACGGAATGGGCGTGACTACTGTAACGCACCTAATGAATGTTATTTTTGTGAATTACAAAAGAAAAAATACCTCTACACACAAAACGGTACTCAATTTATTTCAGGATGTAAGTTGTTTCGAAACATTTGTTTCACAATAGAAGTTGTTCTCTTCTCCCAGTGTGTGTTATCTACTAATTTCCAAGCATTACTTAAAAAGTTTTTGCAATTCCAATGAGAATTGCAAAGTGTATGAGAAAAATTCATTAACTTCGTGTTTGATGTTCCTATTTGTGGCATTGTTAATTGTTTTTTGTGGGGTTTCCATTTTCAAGGATAGTAGTAAATTAATTAATTTTTACTATTTCCTTAACCATTTTTTATGCTACAACTTTAAACAGCTTATACCCCGTATTTTGAAATAAAGAGAGTATCGAGTATTGACACCTCATTTGGTTGGGGCTCTGCGGGAAAGGGAAAGGGAATCACAATCCTCCATTCCATTTGTTGTTGTTTGTCTCACCATTTTTTGCATTCCCATTCAGCTCTTCATTCCCTCCCATACCCTCAAACTCCTCTATCTCCATTCCCCCACCCCCCAAAGGTATGGGATTCCCTTTCCCTAACCCACCCCTACACCACTTTGAGTAACACCACACCCATCATCAACATGTGCCACTACCGCACCATAAACCGCCCCACCCTAGCACCACTACCACCCTAGCAACCCGGCATCACCACCGTTGGTGACCTCTCATTCTGGCCACCTCACCAGGCACCCCCTCCCCCACACCTCTTCGAAACCCACCACCACCAACATCTAAACAACATCCTAACAACCACACACACACACACCCACCAAATGTGGGGTTTTCAGTGGTGTGGATGATTTTTTGTAGTTAGGATGGCGGTTTCGAAGAGGTGTGAGGGTGTCGTGGAGAGGCAGTAGCCAGCCTGGGAAGGTGCCAACGAGGGCTGAACCGGTGCTTGCAAGGGGGCTGACGGTGCACCGACAAAGGGCTAACGGGGTGCCAGTGGAGGTGGTTTGGAGTGGCGGTTGAATTTGGATCCTATTTTTCATTCCCTTACCTATTTTGGTTACCAAACAAGTCGGGTTATGGAGGATTGGAGGGTAAACCCATTCCTTTCCCCTTGTTACCCTTCCGGATTCCCTTTCCCAGTTCAAGCCATATGCCCTCTAAATCTATTGATTATTACATTCACAAGCATCACACTCCTTTACTATTTTGTCTATAGACAAGCATCCTAGCACAGAGCAGGTTAGAGTAATACAGTGTGATACATATAAATCTATAACTTACAACAAGGGCAACGTTGCTAAAAAAAGGGAGGCCATGGATGAGTGATTTCCAAACTGCTTGCCAACCACGTACAAGCTGTAAAAATGAGAAAAATAAGAATAATGGTCATCAATCAAACATGAAACATAGAAACCCACCATTGATCAAACCGTCATTTCTCATTTACTCGGATTTATAACCATCACGTACCTAACTAAAAAAATTACGAATAAGTAAATTTAATCATTAAAAAAAATGACAGCAAAAACAATCTACAATTTTTCAAGTTGCACCTTATTTGAGGCTGAAAGTGACTTTGGCAAGCACTTCTCCGCTGACACTAGGGGCGGCAATAGCGAAAAAAGTTGGTGTAGGCTCCTTCATACAGGGAATATTACAATAAAATACGAGAATAGCACAAGAAAAAGGATACACGAACACTTCTTCATACTAAATTGATAAGGAAGTTCAGGATTCAGCGTACCGTAGAGTCCAAAGCAAGCCATCATAATTATGTCCTTTATTAGCATCAGACAGAATTCTATAAGAATAGACAGGAGACAATCACCAGAATAAGAAATGATTCCTGGCATAACATATTTATGAAAGACATGGTAGATAATATCATAATACTACACTGTTACAAAAAATTTGGAATAACAAATAAATGGCTCGAACTTGTATGATAAAATAATATTTTACTCTTATTTTATAAAAATATTGAGCATGATTATATCTTTGTATAACCATATCAAATGTCTTCATTAACACTACCAATAAATGATTAAAAATGCATGCAATCAACAAGACAGCAAAAACAGATCCACTGTAAGAGGGGGAGGGGGGGGGAGGGGTTGAACAGAAATATATACCTCTCAAAACTGGAGCAAATGCCATCAAACCAGCATACAAAGTGGCCCTTAGGCAGGCGACTTTTATAGTTACAGCACAAGTAACACAAAACAGCATGCCTGACAATTACAACAAACAAAATGAGCATATTAATCTGAGGGATGAAATAACATATGATGCAAGTAAAATGCTTCTCAGGAGAAAGAAAACAAAAGATAAACACAAAAGCACAGACTTAACTCATATCAGATAGCACACAAACAAAACCAACAATAAACAATAATTAAGACAGCAGTACAGGAGAACGTAAGCAAGTGAGAATATACAATAAGCTCACTAAGCTTCCCTCAAAAATGAGAGCAAATAGACCATGTTGAATTCAATTCTTAAAATAACAAGCTAGTAGACTATTTGAAGATTGAAGTGAGTGCCTCAAAAGAGAGATTGACATGTTTAAGACAATAGATGAAATAGTTTAAAAAAAAAAAAGTAATGCACACAGATACCTAGATGTGACTTCTATAGGTTAACTTTGAAAAGAAGCGAGACACACCCACGCAAAGAGAATTTTGCGAGACAAGGTGCAAGACATGAACTGAATTAGTGCGTTTCGTGCACACAAGTCTATTATTGAGCCTTGTCAAAAAAAAAAAAAACGGAAGTCTAATAATGAGCGATGCTGCAAGAATACCCTTTTGGATTTCAAAGAAGGTTAATATATGAGATATGGGTAATAGGGCAAAGGGGAAGACAAACAAAACAAAAATATGACAAACAAAATTCATGTGTGTAGCAGTGCATATCGCTTGTTACGCCTAATGCACAAGGTGCACCTAAGGTGCCTTGAGGCGTTTTAGCTACCCCACTCAGCCATGAACTTCAGCGCGCCCGAGGCGAGCGTTTTTAAACTAAGTTTATGAATACAACAACTTGTATTGCTCAATAGTGTCCGAAGTTGTAAGCCCTAGAATGAAGCAAAATAAATTAAACTCACCAGACCCATGTTCCATGTTGTAACTGATTTAGTAAATAGTCTGCAGTACTGTGATTTCTTGCTCGTTTTGTAGCCAACGGTCTTTTATTCACACCAACAATTGACTGGGAAAAAAACAAGTCAGAAGCATATACATGACATAAACATAACTTACTTGCATTAAATAAGTATTTAGAATGCATGGGTAGGGTCTTTTCCTAACTCTCTTTCTCAGATTAAAATCCCTGCTTGACTTTTTGGTGTAAAAGTTTCAAAATGTTCACCTCAAAATGTTGAAAACTATAAAAGAAAAAAAAAGGTATAATATGAGATATAAACTTTTAGATATATCAAAATGTTAAAAAAAAAAGATTTTGTAAAATATTTTATTGATACAGAAATGTAAGAAAAGTACGATTAAAGACTATTCACTAAACTATAAAAATGTGTGTAAGAATTAAAAGTGAAGTATGGCATGAATGGATACCCGATACACAACAAGAGCTGCCAGCTCCAGTAGATTGTGATTAGAACTTGCCAAAGTCCCAATCTTTTCATCTTTAGCTCCAGCAGTTGTAATTTTGTCTAATCTGATAGTAGAATGGTAACAGTTATGCTTACACCAAATGAAATACCTAGAATGTGTTCATTGAACGTAACAATAACGAATTCCCTATAGACATAGTTTTTTAACAGAGCCTTATTTATCCCAAATGATAAAGCAAATGCAATTTAATTCAGCACGCACAAATTTACATCTACGGACTAGTACATGTCACATTTATGTTGCACATGTTACCAACAAAGAATTACTCTTGCGGCAAGAACAACTGATGACAAATCTATTTACTTTTGTTTGCTTTGAAATCAACTACCGGAGTATTACTCAAACAAGTACAAAAATATCAAGATGAAGATTTTTCTTCAAATGGATATTCCACTGTAACCAATCTTATATACTAGATAACCACAAGATGAAGTACTTTTTCTTGGAACAAACTGAAAGAAATAACCAAGACCTATATGAACAAAGAAGATAACCTTTCGCATTAAATAATATTGAGTGCTAACTTTTAGATACAAGAGTTGTTGACTATGTGACAGCTATTTTTTCCCCAAAAATTTATATATCGAAAATAAACTACTCTAAGAATAGCAAACAAATTCTTGCAGTGGTTGCTCTCATCAAACCTGCAAAAGTTTGATTCATTGCAAAATCAAAATGAAAAAGAGGTTGACATAAATCATAGTGCTAACCGAGAAGTGCCGATGCAGAGAATACTGCAATGCTCTAGATCTCTACCAATTATCTTTAACAGCTCATCTAATAAAGGGAGGTCACTTTCGTCTTCATTTCCTCTTCTCAAAAGTAGTTGTAACTTGGCGTACAAAATTAGTACATCCTAGCAACAGAATTAAAATTTATTATTTTGGCAATGAAAGGGTACAGATAAATTTATAAATCCAAAAAGCATAAATAAGATACCTTGAGATCGGTATCAGAATCAGGACGTTGATGCCAATTACTGAATACAAATGTCTTCACAGAATTATGGATAATCAAAGACTCGCTGCCAAGATTTGGACCATCTTTTAACAAATATGCATTAAGACACTCAATAAACTTACGTGGAATCCTCCAAACATCCCTGCAAACCAAATGAAAAAATAATTGAAAAATAATGGAAGTTGTAAATCAGATAACAAAATAACAAGCCTCTCGAGACGTACCTAGTTGTGAGTTTAAAATCAGTGAAAAAATCAACAAGCGTTTTCCTAATTTTACTTGGGAAATCGCCAGGAGGATTTTCCAGTAGAAAATGAAGAGTCATTAAATGTTTGAAGCACTCTTCTGCACAATATCTAGATTTGCCTGAATACTCCTCGCTCAAACTTACTTTGACTTTTTCAATGTGAATGACCACGAGTTCTTCAAATAGATAACGAGAACCAATCAGAGTTACCAAACAAAAGTTCAGAGCCGGATATAAAAGACAAGTGTCCGAATATAACTATTGCTCACCACAGTAATGAGCTTTCTTCATATGAAACCGGTAATCACGAACAGTCAAAACATGCCGCAAGAGAACAGCATACTCCGAGTGAAAGCTCGGAACACCTCTAAAGACTTCCAAAATGTGTGCAAAAAGATCTTTAGTGATCATGATAAGAGGCAGATGATGACCTGCAAAATTATAAAATAACAGAATTTTCAAATTTATTTACATTTTAATAACCCCAAGTGCAACACAAGAGATCTAAAACTCTTAGCAAACGTCACCAAGATGTCATCATATGCCAATAATCACAAAACTCTCTCTTTTCTTCACTTCAGGCTTTATTCATTCATTGTTTTACCATCATACTTCTTTTAACGTGCTTTCCAGTCATTATTTGCATTAGTTTACCTCATATCAATGGTTTTGAATCAGAAATCATATTAGCCGTCTCTGAAGCACTTTCGGACAGAGGTTTTGCTGTTGTTTTCAATAACATACTCAAATCATGGATACAAATAACCCTATGCCATTCAACTTACCATGACTTTTATTATCCTGAGCAAACTGGACAACAGTTCGAAGTGTTTTAGCAAAAAGTAATTTGGGATCCCGCTTCTTGCTTCCCGATATCTCCTCCTTTGTGCAAAAAATCAGCAAACGGACAAGGAATGGCCAGGTTTCCACTGTGTGTGAAGAAAAATAAATAAACAAATAAATCTTATCAAATATGTACAACAAATAATTCAAGGTGAAGGTAGCAAAAGGATACAAGAGGTATCAAAAAGTAACCCTTACCGCCAGCTATATCTTCCAGTTTATGCATTGCTGTTTTCCGACTAAGATATTTACAAAAACTTATTGACCTTTCACCTTTTAGCCATGTGTTTAGTAGCTTAATCCCCTCCTAAACATAATACAATCAAATAAACATACATCAAACTATGCAATACCAACAAATTAGCGTTCATGAATAACTAATTCGACGGTAACTGGAAAAAAAAGTAACTGAACTCAGGTACTTTGCATGAATTGCGTCCCTTAAATACGTAGAGCATGTATCTGAAAGACTAGGTATTTTGTATCCCTACTGCAACATTTTTAACATCGAATATACGACAATTTGCACAATTGCAACAAACAAACAATCAGTGATTCCACAGCTTAAATGTAAAGCTAAAGAGTGAGGTATATGCATGAAACCACTTGATCAAGAGAACATAAGCTGAACTACATAACAAAATAGCAACTAACTAACCGGCAGTAAAGTACAGAACTACAGAATCAGGTATTTGTATTTCTCCTAAATATGCAACAGACGAAACAAACATCAAAGTGGCAACAAAAAAAAGCCAAACAAAACACCTAGTCATTCCAAAACACTCATCGATCAATGAAATATAAGTCGAACTCCACAACACGATAGCAACAAAAACATCATTATTCGAAACCTAAATTGAACTCCAGAATACAATAGCAGCAAAATCACAATTATTCGGGTGAAGTGTAGAACTCAGGAGTTAGGTTTTAGCATTTCCCTAAACATGCAATAGCCGAAATAAACATCAAATTGACAGCGGAAAAAAGTCAAACAAAACACTAATCATTCCAAAACACACAATCAATGAAACCTAAATTGAACTCCACAACACAATCGCATTAAATTCACAATTATTCTGCGTAAAGTGCAGAACTCAGGAGTAAGGTTTTTGTTTTTCTCCTAAACATGCAATAGCTGACACAAAGCACTAATCATTCCAAAAACACTCTGTACTATAAGTTGAACTCGACAAGACGAAAACACAATTTCATTCGGCATAAAGTACTGAACTACGGAGTTAGGTATTTGTATTTCTCCTAAATATGCAATAGACGAAACAAACATCAAATTAGCAACAAAAAAAAAATCAAACAAAACACCTAGTCATTCCAAAACATTCACAGATCAATGAAATATAAGTTGAACTCCACAACACAATAGCAACAAAAACATCATTATTCGCCCCAAAAGTACAGAACTAAGGAAGTAAGGAGTTAGGTTTTTCCATTTCTCCTAAACATGCACTAGCCGAACAAACATCAAACAAAACACTAATCATTCCAAAACACTCGATCAATGAAACCTAAATTGAACTCCACAATACAATAGCAGCAAAATCACAATTATTCGGGGTAAAGTGCAGAACTCAGGAGTTAGGTTTTAGCATTTCTCCTAAGCTTGCAATAGCCAAAATAAACATCAAATTGACAGCGGAAAAAAGGCAAGCAAACACTATCGTTCCAAAACACTCGACCAATGAAAACTAAATTGAACTCCACAACACAACCACATTAAAATCACAATTATTCTGAGTAAAGTGCAGAACTCAGGAGTTAGGTTTTTGCATTACTCCTAAACATGCAATAGCCGAAACAAACATCAAATTGACAGCGGTAAAAAGTCAAACAAAACACTAATCATTCCAAAAACACTGTACTATAAGTTGAACTCTTTCATTCGGCGTAAAGTACAGAATTACGGAATTAGGTTTTCGCACTTCTCCTAAACAAACATAAAATCAACATCGATACAAAATCAAACAAAACACTAATCATTCCAAAGCACTCATCAATCAATGAAATATTCGTCGAATTACACTATCAACGATTCAACAACAAACAATGTAGAACTCAAGCGCGAGGTATTTGCGATTCTCGCGAAATTAATTCGAACAAAACATTAATCAATCGCGAAGAAAGACGATTAAGCATAAAATCAAACAAAGATGGAGGAAATTGAAAGGTAAAATCAACGAAGAAGAAGAAAGAGTAAACATACTTCGCGGACTTTGGATTTATCGGAAGATAATTTAGTAACAATATCTTGAATATCTCGAGAAGTAACTGTCGTCATCGTCGGAGAGACGAAGGGGGAGAAATGGCGGGAAGGAAATGGAAGAGAAGGGGGTTTTACTGTTAAAGAGAGTGTTAAGTAGTGTCTTTGAGAAGGTATTGCGGAAGAGTTTTTACTAGCATTGGGGTAATTTTTTTGTGTTTGTAGAGATGTTTGGGTCAATGTTGGTAAACGGTAAGTAGGAGACTAGGGCCCTGTTCC
>JAOWBH010035140.1:0-15637 GCA_028566215.1 Silene coronaria
TTCGTCTAAACCGAGCCTACGTGGACCCATTTTCGGCAATTAATTTGGATTTCGACCCATTTTATTAATTAATTATTAAAAATTGCCTATTTCGGAAAAAAATTCCATTTTCTAGACTAATAAGTTTTTTTTTTTTTTTTTGGTACTAATTCTAGACTAATAAGTAATAATAGCACTTTTCTAGCCCCCAATGAGCCACGTACGATTGTATGTTATAACATCCGCGGTCATTTTACAAGTTTTGGTACATTTATCACCTTTCAATTATAAAACAATCGCACACTAAATTAGCTTAAAACCATCTTAACAAACGTCTTCACATACTTTAATCACAAAGGAATGATCCCAAATCCCCAATTACAAAACAATCGCAAACTAAATTAGCTTAAAACCGTCTTAACAAACATCTTCACATACTTTAATCACAAAGGAATTATCCCAAATCCCAATTAGCCCGTTGGTCACACTTGATTCAGGGAACAGTCAAAGACGCATGGCATGATCACAGAAGATACCTAAGAAATGAGAATGTCCGGCGGTGGTCCTCTTCATATTAGTACAAGTCTTGACAAAACTATATGTTCCCCAAGTACACCTACTAACCACGGTAAGTCCCTGTATGTATCTTTGAATCGATTATTTTAGTCTAGTCCTTTTCAACAAGCAATATTCGGTAAAACATAGAGAGATGAATTTGCATGCATTAGTGTACTATGGATTTCAGTTACCAACTTGCCTTTGGAATAGCTCACAAATTCACAATTAAAACTTGGACACTTTAAAAACGCACAAATTTTCATTTGTGACGGACAATTTTCGTCACAAGTGACCCCTCATAAGCTGCAAGTGGGAGAGCCGGAGAGGGGTTATGAGAGGTCACATGCTTGTGACCGTCACAAGCAAGACCTTTGTCAAGAAGGATTCTAACCAACTTTTTTAAAACGGTCATATCCAGCTTCAGGATCTCGGTCAAGTAGTACCTTATGTAAATAGATGAGACAAGATTCTTGTCGTTTCCTAAACATTCTACTTTTTGCCTCATCTATCTATTTAACTCGTTTCTTGTTTAAGACAAATATGACCATCTTGAACAAGAATTTGTATCTAATCAATCGTCCACACCTCTTTTTCAAGAGTTGAACCAACCGGGAAAGATCAACAACAACAACCTCAAAGCCTTAATCCTAAAATAAATTGGGATCGGCTGATATGAATCATCCTTTAGAACTATTCATGGGTAGTCGCACACTCAAAATGCGAAAATAAAGAACCAATCGGAAAAGATCATGTAAGATAATTATTTTGATAAGTTATCGTGGGAGCATAGCATAATTCAGAAGTGAAAGGGTTACTAAAAGTTGTTAAATGATCATAATGCTTGGGCTATAAAATAGCCTACTACTTTCACATGAATTTTACCTATGTAGCAAATGTGAAACTGAAAAAATACTACCCGTACAAAATATTACAAAGGGTCACTATCAACATTTAGAACACAAATGCTAAAATTCATATGCAAGAAATGACTTTATCTTTCTTAATTCTTATCAACAAATTGATTTGATAATGAAACAATAAAACTATCTTTAAGGAAACTTAAATACAAACTCTTAATTATTTTGTCTATATTACTCCTTCCTATTTTGTGGACTTTCAACGTTCTCCTCATTTGGCATATTTAGTGCCATTGCAACATTTTTATTTCAAACATATTTTTATGTGTAAAATGACATTATTATTTTGGGTGAGACTCAACTCCCTCTCACAACATAATAGGAAGGGAGTACTTAGCAATAGGAAGGAGCTCTCGAAATAGGACTTCCCTAATGCGGTTCTATCTACAACTAAAAATTTACTCCTTTTTTTTTGGTACTAATGAGGGGCGAATTGAAGCCCCGAAAATTAACTAATAACTGCTATTACACGGGGAATAGCGACCCTAAATATGTTTTCTCGAAGAATAGTACGCAAGTCAGTAAAAGGTACTTCTAAATGTGTTGGGATGGTGATAGAATTAACTCCTCCATTGGCCAATAAATCTACTGTCCTGTTAGCTTCTCTATATGTATGCTCGAGCTTGATTACCCAATGAGTCTCCCTAAGCTAAAAGTTCACTCGTAGAAAGGATTTTTCGGTTAATTTTGTTATTTTTGTCGACCACTTCCAAATAAAACACGTTTTCTACTCCATCCGTCTCAATTATTTGTTTACCATTTTCATTCTTTGTGACGAATATTTTTTCAAAGGTAAACAAATAATTGAGACAAAAAGAGTATTAAATTAAACATTCCCTAGTGCACGACTTGGTAAGGTGAAACTATATCGAGACGTGGTTTTTCAACACTTAAATAATCGAATTTCAGGCCACTTTTAGAGTTTTAGGTCGAGATCCACTTAGATGAGAATAGATTGATTGGGATTGATGAATTGTGAAGAGGCCGGGAGTCAACCTTAGAAGCACGCTCAGTATGACATTCTATTATTCAATCTATAATTTAATTAACCACAATAATAGAGATTTAAACGTGTTGAAATTCAAGTACAGCATATAATGATGCTTCATAATGTACATGAACTAGGATTTCCTCCATATTTTTGGAAAAAATAAAGGTCTATTATCGAATCAATGGTCCAGAATAAACTAGAAAATAGAAAGGGAGTAAATCTATTTAAAATCAAATTCCCGGCCATTCATTAGGTCGTAAAGAGGAGGAACAGAAAGAAAGAGAGATGATCTTGACGAAGTGTTTAAACTTCAGAATTTAATACCGATCTAATTTGCACATGTAAATTATTAGGACACTATCAGTGTAACGCTACGAAAAATCTCTTAACCTATTTATTACGCCAAATTCAATATCTTCTTTGTAATGTGCTACGCAGACCCTAAATCAATTAACCTTAACTTACACATTACACAATTAGCTGATTTCCATATTGTCGTCTTAAGTAAGACTAGCTAATTCTCATATGCTATATACGGATAAATAACCATCCTATAATTTGAACTACTGAAGTTAATAAATAACCCACCAAATTTTCACAATCATTACTTAGCTAAGAATAGAACTGTTAGAGGGTGACAACATTGATCAGTGTAAATTCCTTCAGGTATTGGCAACATCTTAAAACTGACATTAAAAAAGGCAATTCATTCTTAAGATCAAGACAAGAATTAGAACAAAGTTTTGGTCTCAAAAAACTTTGGGAATTCAATATTTAAAAGCCTGAAAAAAGCGTGCTCTTTGCTCTTTTTCATGCCTTAGTAATTATAAGACGTCATCATCATTCATCTCCTTGTTCCTCTCCCCCACTTATAGACAACCATGACCCAACAAAAGGACCTCTCTTTCTGAAAACTCATCTAATTAACCCTAGTTATATCACTATCTATGGGACTTTGTTCAAGGGGTAAAAACACCCTTTATTCCCTTTGTCTATATTAGGGTAAAGTTAAGGACACCTCTCATTTTCGTCGACCATTTCTTCTCGGATTCTCAGAACAATGAATGCCAACATGGTGATCGAGTATGTTGCATACTTGCATTGCGGTATTGCACTCCTAGGGTAGTTCTTGATACTTCACTTTGTGTGTGTCGCGTGTCCATTGTCCAACCTTATAATATGACACGACACTCCCACTTGTTATTAACATGAAACTTTTTCACGAAAATATTCGTGTCTAACACTTGCCAGTCGTAAGCCATGTCGCTACTCGCGTCATTCTTGGTTAAATGCCCGCACATTTCAGGTCTCACCTGAGTTTTCTATTCTTCCAAACAAATAACAATACTCCTTTTCTTGCTTAATTTCGTTCAGAAACTTAAGTTTGGGTTGGGGCAGACTGCGGTAGACACAACTCTGCACCGCAGAGCAAAGATGTCCTACAAGAATGTCTAAAATGGCCAACTAAACAGTTTTCCAAACTAACACCCATAATTAGAGCTGCAAAACGAGACAACTATAATTATCGGATTATAAGAGAATGATGGATGTATGCTTGTATTTTGGATAGGAACCACGCATTAAAGTGAATGGATGAGAAAATTCAGTCAAATATAGGGAGTACTAGTGTACTACCTACAAGTGTTTACATCAACATGCTACCTTATTTAACTCAGTTAACCTTCGAAAAAACAAGCAGCGAAATACAAGGCAGTTTAGGGGGGAATACATAGAAGAATTTCACCTTTTTTTTTTCTGTAGTACGCTACAGCAAGAATAAAACATTCATCTTTTTAACAGTTTCAATTATTTTGTCTATGAAAAGCAATTCAGGGTAAAATTACAAAAGATTTTTTGAGTGGATCTCTAACTTCCACATGATTCAGACATGTAAACTGTACCAACATTCTCAATGTATAATAGAGCACTATACAAGTTGTTCTAAACTGTTCGATGCAAGATTACTTGGAACTTTAAGTGGATCTATCTTAATCGCACTCATGTAGAAGTATTAGACACGGGTGCGTATCCAAGTGTCATACTCGACTATTTAAAAAGAAGGCTTTATGTTTTCAGTTTTAGATAAGGTGAGTGAGTGTCATACCTAAATGTCTGATCGGGTGTCAAACAGATGTACACGAGAAATAACATGAAGTATCAAAGTAGCATGAAGGCATAGAAAACAACAGTCTCTACAGCTTTACTACTGCATCATATAGCTCCTAACTCAAAAGTAATAAGGTGATGGGATTTGAACAAAAAGGTGATGGGATTTGAAGATGTTATCTTTCTACTCAAGTTGACTACGTGCCTTACCTGCTATCTACAGTCTCCCTACAATAGCATATAGCTCTCAGAAAAAAGTAAAAGAAAAAAAAAATGCAAAGACTTGAGTTCCAGTTACACAAGTTCGTATGATAATATCTTAACCAAGATTGAATGAAAATTCGATATTCAAAGTCCAAAATCTTCATGATTCATTCTAACAAATTTACAATCACATGACTATATGACAACATAAAATCAGTGATGCAACGAAAACAAGTAACTTCAAGCTTTAAATTCATGAGAGATTAAACCGTACCTTAACAGTCAATATAATTCATGTAGGATAGGTAAATTTTCAATGTAATAACTCATTTCATATCATCAGCCCTGCCAAATACCATGTAAGAGTCAATAAAATTAAAGGATCCAGGAAACTGAGATGATCACTAGATTAATCAACTAAGTAACCAAAGTACAAATAAAAATAAACAATTATCTAGAAAATGACGATAAGGACTATGCAGGTTAGAGGATGAGATGGTGTGCAACTGCAAAACACCTTACAAAACTTTTTCTGATCATGATGCTTCATCATTAATACTGAAGTTACAGATACCATGTATGGAGTTGTACTACAAGAGCAAGTTAGCAAGCTGAATTTGTTAGATGCAAAAAGGTTTGCTACTTCCACGACAGAATGTACGCATAATTAAAGTGAAGCAGTACAAAAAAACCAAGCAACGTGTATATTACAATGGAATGCATGTTGTACAACCACCAAATGATTGATCATCATCGATTAATAAGATAAAACGATAGCTACAAACTAATGAATCCCTAACCTAAAGAAGGATGATTACCTTTCCGAAGTTGCAAGAGAGCTTGCTCTGGATGCTAGATGATGCACCCTTTTTAATACATTTTTATAAGTGAACATTCCGATATAGCAACTTTCAGCTTTCACCCCAGCCTCAGAAAGAAGAATATGTTACTGGGCAAATCATCTTCAGCATTAATTTTTTTTTTTTTTTTTGAGGTAACTAGGCTGACTGCATATAACAAGGCGAAGTCTCAGATCAAAACAAGGGAGAGACGATGCTTTTATCTGTTTGCTTGAAAACCATTACCACCATAATACTGCTTGGTGGTTTCACGGGAAAATTTAGCAAAGGTCATCCCATCCTTAAGCCGTGAAGAAAGAGGTGGAATGATCTTATGTATCTCTTCTTTAAGCTTCTTCACCCCCTCTTTATCGCCTCCGAAATTCTGCTCCTGATGACAATTCGAAGTTAACTCCTCTGTTGGGTACTCAGAAAGATCAAAAGCCTTGTTCCACGCTGGATGCAAAAACACAACAAAAGATTCCCTGCTTAGGCTTTCGAGCTCAACTGGTCGCAGAACCGAGTGAAGAGTTGACTGGATCTTATTTCTTGACAATATGTTGGCCGACTCTCCTACTTGAAGAATGAAACTCTCGGGCGGGACCTTCACAATGCAGATATTATCTTTGTCAGGATGAATAATCTGCAAGTAGGTATGGCCACTGGGAGAGGGGCATTCCAGTGCTCCGAAGTTCATAGAACCATCTTCCCCATCTTCATCCTGGCTAAGTTTTGGTCTAGTGAACATAGGACTAGTAAGTACAGTGAAAGTACCATAGTCATAATGCCACTGCTGCCAAAGTTCAGAAAACTTCTCACATGAACTTCCAGCACCACCTTTTAGCTGAATTAGCTCACTCGTCTTGGAGTTTTTTATATCCATAGAGTTACGCGAAATCCTGTTCTTCGATTTAGGTTGTCTTTTCCTCGAACCACTTTTCCCTGCATATTCTTTAATAACGCGAGTATCAAGAGAAGAATGATAGTGAATGAGACGACCCTTTGCACTTCCTGATTCTAATAAACTTTTCTCCAATTCCCTTCCACCAATAGCCTTGTCACAAATACGTGCAACACGAAGGCCCATGTCCATCATACATAAACCAAGCTCCCTATAGCTACCATTCAAATCCTTGAAGTGATTATTCAACTTCTCCGAAAATCCATCATCTTTATCAGGGACTTCATAATTCACAGAGGTCGGTTTACTCGGAACAGGACCATCATCATACTTCAATTGCATGGCAAAAGATGACACACACCTATCCAGGTTTTTCAATGGAACATCACTCCCTAAGCCATGAGCCTGTAAAATTTCACCCCTTCACGTCAATCAAAGTTTACATGTAATGACTAGCAGCCATTGTGAACTGTGAAGCATGAACATACAAGATACAACTACAAATTCAACAACCTAATCACTGCAAGAATTCAGATAGTACCAATAACCCATAACGACAACATGATTTAACCACATCAATATAACACAAGACAACCAAGACTCAGTCACAAAGAGACTAGCAATTATGACTTTGGGCTCTAGAAGAGCATAAGAGATCTAGATACGAAACAAGAAACAATCATCTCTTTGTCATCAGAACTCGTGTTAAAATGGTTCAAATGTCCATACCCAAGTCTTAGTGTCCACTTGTACCTATGCCAATGAAGAGCCAGAAGTACCAAAGCTCCATCTTTATCTTTATTTGACTATGATTAAATTAAGGGTTATCTATGGTGTACAGTCCAGTTTTTCTATTTTCTACAGTACTATATACCCCTGCTTTTCGTGAATGTATCATTTATACCCCTGAAGTTACCAAATGATTCTAAGCCGTAACCTAAGTTGAGTAAGACGTTAATTCTCCATTAATAGTCTGAAACACCTATGACTAGAATCAAATCCCCAATCAAAACTGGAGGGATATATAGTAATAAATAACCTCACCGAAACCTTACTTTTAATGAAACGCCTATGACTAGAATCAAATCCCCAATCGTTAAAAACTAACACGATTACAACATTAAGCAACATTGAAAATTCGACCAGCAACAACCTAACTGAATAGAAAGAACTACACAAAACCACAAGCCGATGAAATTAATAGATAATCAGAATCATATGAAGCCTTCAAATCTTCAACTATAAACCCTAAACATTCAAGTAATGAAACACAATGCCACAAACAGATGAATTTCATTGACAATCGAGATCATATGAAATCTTCAAATGCTCACAGCAACAAAATTCACAACATAATTACAACAATTTGTTCAATTCAACACAAACAAAACACCGCGAACAGATAAACTCAATAGATTAATCGAAAATAGTATAAAACCTTCAAATTCCTCAATTACACAAATCACAACAACAAAATAACAACAATTTTTTCAATTCAACACAAACAAAACACCGCAAACAATAGAGTAATCGAAATTGTATGAAACCTTCAAATCACAATAGCAAATTCAACATAATAACAACAATTCTTTCAATTCAATACGAACAAAACACCGCGAACAGATAAATTCAATTAATAATCGCAATCAAATTAAAACCTAGTAATATTCAATTAAACAAATTACATCAACAAAATTCAACAAAACAACAACAATTACATGAATTCAACATAAAAAAATCAATAACATTGCAAAGAGCGAAAGAAATGACCGTAAGAATGCGATTACGTAAGTCGGAAGGGAGAAGAGCGAGATCACGTCCGAGAGGAAGCAGCGTATTCCGCAAAATGACGGCTTTTGGTACATCGGTTATCGCGAGGAGGCCGGGACCGGTAGGACCTAGGGCTTCCATCACCGCCGTTGAGATAATCTTCAGCCGTCGGATTTCATCGGACGACGACGGAGACGGAGAAGACGGCGGCGAAGATAGAGAAATGAGGTCAGAGTAACGGAGATTGTATGGCTCTATTATCTCTCTTGTCTCTTCATCCATGTTTCTATGGTGTTTTCAAGGTTTTGGTACCAACCTTTTTCTTTCGTAATAACTTTGCGCCAAATTAGTACTACTTGCCAATGGGTCAATTGGTTTCGGGTCGGTTCGAATTTGCAAGAATTCTGATCCCGACATCCAGTCATTAAGTTATCTATCTACAAATACAATAAGTCGGGTATATCCGTCACAACCTTGTAACGGGTTAAATATCACCTACATGGGTAGATAAGATTAGATCTGGCAAACAGATCAGGTCGTGTCGTGTTCGTGTTCGTGTTCGTGACAATTTTAAACGGGTCACCATTACCTCAAACCTAACCCGACCCAATTAAATAAACGGGTCATTTGTCTTAACCCTAACCCAACCCATTTAAATTTTTCATAACTCAACCATACCTGTTTAACCCATTTATCTTTTAATAGGTTATTTTTAACCTATTTAACCCATTTATCTTTTAATAGGTTATTTTTAACCCGTTTAACCCAATAAGCTAATAAAATAAACTAAGCTTTATAACCCAATTATCCTAAAAATGATAAATGAAAATACTTATTTTTAAGTTTTTTGATTGGATTGTTGATTTTACCCAAATATATTATCACACTTTTAAGTAAATGGGTTATTCGTGTCGGGTTCGTGTCAAAAAAGCTCAACCCTAACCCGACCATTTAAGTTTCGTGTCGTGTCCGTGTC
The DNA here is from genome assembly GCA_028566215.1 of Silene coronaria. NCBI lineage: Eukaryota > Viridiplantae > Streptophyta > Magnoliopsida > Caryophyllales > Caryophyllaceae > Silene > Silene coronaria. Next base: position 9,242 of record JAOWBH010035140.1, read on the forward strand.
AACCCAATTAGTTAAATGGGTCACAACGTTTTAACCCTAACCCGCTAATTTTGTGTCGGGTCCGTGTCGTGTTTTCGTGTCGTGTCAATAATTGTCACCTCTAGATAAGACAAACATAAAGTGCATAGGAAGTCACAAATGTCTTGTCTTTATCTACCCATGTGAATTTTATTTGATCCGTCACAAGCTTGTGACGGATACTGTTCGTCACAAATGAGAATTTATGCTACAAATAATGAGCTGGCAAGTCTGATCCGACCCGAACCGAATCCGTTAGAACCCGAAAATTTTGCAACTCGAAATCGATTGATCTGATAATGACCCGTAAACCGACACGACCTGATGATCAGTGACCCGAACCCGAACTAAATTCAACTAGAATAAATTGATGACCCGACAAATATTAAGCTTAATATATTACTCAAAAGTGAAAGAGATTGTGTGTTCAGATTGATACGTTTGACTTGAATACTTGATAATGAAGTAATAAAACCAAAAAATGGTTAAAACACTAAATTTAGTAATCAAAAATTGAATTAATGTGATAAAGTAACTGAACCCGATAATGACCGACCCGACACATCACTTGACCTGAAATGACCCGACTCAATGATGACCCAAAACTGACTCGAAAACGATATGACCCGATCCGCCTTGACCCCACCCCAGACCAAACCCGACTGGCCCGACTGCCACCTCTAGGGGCGGGTCAAATAAGGTCGAATCAAGCTCAAGTCCTTAGTTTGGATGTTTGGTCGGATACGAGTAGGGTGCAAATGGGTTATTCAGACTAGCTCATTTTGCCTGGCGTACTTGTATGCGTAGAAGGGTCTCATGATTTGAACGTTAAATCAGTTCAATTTTAATAGTGTGATTTTTTCTCTATAAATCTTCTTCATCTTGTGATCAACAATCAACGTCTCGGTATCTTTTCATCTAAAACTCGTAAGACGTTGTAATTGCGCTAGTGTAGCAATAGGAGATGTGTGAACTGAACTTTTGAGGCAGTCTTACCTCACAGAGAATAGAGTCCTCAGAAATTTATAAACATTCCTTACAAAAGTGTAAACTTTCGAGCTTACTAGCACTTCAAAGACACAATTACTAGCTTACTAGAATGTTACACAAATGTTAGCTGTCTCAGCTCGTAATGTCATGACTCATGAGACATACAAATACTATTCATGACCTAGGTTCAAATCCATTAAATGATACGGAATAATAACTGCAATTCCACATCTTAGCCGCCTGTTAGAGAAATATTTTACAAATTACAAGTTACATTTGCAATTTGTAATTGCAATGCAAGATGCTACAACCTGCCGATCTTCTAACCATTGATCGTACCTTAGGAACGGTGTACAACCTTAGACTATATTTGCTACTTATCGCTCCCTGCCTTCTGGGTTCAGGCCGAGCAAAAACTCACCTACCTTAACCTATGCAAAATCCGAAACTAATAAGATCACTACACGGTACTGCTCGTGGAATAGAGAAAAACAGTTTGTTGGCCTGGCAGTCAGTTACATCAGTCGGCCATCTGGTGGCTAAGTGGCTAGGCGCCAGTCTCCTTGAAGCTCTTAGCCAGCCAGATAGCGGTTTCTCTTGGGGATACCTTCTCAGGGCCAAAGGGCTTTAACAACACACCAAGCTCATCATATCTCTCCTGCTTTAAAAGCCGGGCACTGAACTCGAGTAAGCCCTCCAATGCCTCAGCACGTTGTTGATATGAAGATGTGTCAAACCTTCTTTGGTTGGAATCTGACGATGATTTGCTGGAGGTTTCATTGACTACATTTGACTTAGTTGAACCCGTGTTTAGTATTTGCACAATACACTTGTCTTTGGTCATGGACCGATCAACTGGATTTGGTGAGGTAGCGGAGCCCTGAGCTGATGCAGAAGAAGTTTTGTGTACAGGGTACATTGGATCCTCTGAAGATGCTAATGGAAACTCTGCCATTTTATTGATATGTGGAGCGTTGACGGACACATCAGGAGATTCAACACTGTGAAGAAACCCAGCACTGGATTTGTACTGAGAGATTTGGTTTCCTGGTTTGGTGCTTGAGATTGACAGTGGTAGGGAAACTCTACGGGCTTGTCTTGAATAATTGGAGGCAGGAGTATGTGACCCGGGAAGCTGCAAGAAACTCAGATCAGGATTCCAAATAGATTATTACTAACTTCGTACACTATTTCAAGTTCATTACGAACATCATGAATGGCCACAATCATCCAAGGAAACATCATTTACGGAGTAATTTTTAACAGCCGGTAATTTCCAAGGAATAAAACCAAAAATCAAACTAATATGGCATTGATCTTAATAAACTTACAGTAGTACGATTAGAAGCATTAGAGGAGATCTTAGAGGGTGTTGAAAGTCTTCTAAAAGCAGCAGTGCCTTTCACAGGAGTAGATAGCCTTGGAGTTCTAGAAATAGCAGAAACCCTCCGAACCACTGAATCATCAAAACCACTCTCCTTTTGTATACTACCAATGGACATTTCATCGAACTTGCGGTTGAAGTAACCTGAGAATCCCTGTTGTTGTCTAAGAGAATATGGGGAGACCATTTCAGGTTCAGAGATGCTGGGATTCTGAAACCTGTCATTACTGTATGATGATCGACGTCTCTCTCTGTCGACAAGCTTCTGAACCTCTTCAGGCTCGAGAAAACGTGTGTTTCTTGGATTATCATAGTGGGATATTGGCAGAGTGCTTCTTCTGGGGATATCAAACTTCAGATTCATTTTGAGAACATATGGCTGAAGACTAGGGTGTCTGAGCAGCTCAGCGGCCTATAGAAACAGTTAATTAGAACCAAGTTTACAAGAAATCCTTGGAAACTTTTCACAAACTCGACTTACTTGGCCGAAACAGTGATTTTGATGATGTAAATAAAAAGTTCATTCTCTAGGTAGTTTTAGACAGGAAAAAAATAACTTTAGGCAGAACGGAATGCAACTCAAAATCTGATAAATTTTACGTGGTGACCAACAAAAACTCTAAAAGACGGAAATTCACAGAGAAATGAGAGTTCATACACTAGGCCTCATTTCAGGATTCTTCCTCAGCATGCTCTTAACAAGGCTTCGACTACAAAATAGAGAAAAACAAACATATAAGCTACCAGAAATTCTCCATAAAACTAGATGTTCTCCAACTGTTTAACTGGAATCACACAAGAAAGCATTGTACGAAATAATTCTAGAAAGAAACAGTGCTTACAATCCACCAGAATACATGGTAGGAAGTGGAGAAACAATAGATTTGTTTATTCTATTGATCAATGCCTGCATGTCCTGCAGAACCATGAAGAATATGCAGACAATGTTACCAAGGATATGAATGAAAGCTCTAAACACTTAAGGGGATTAGAAACATATTGTCGAAATATTCTTAAAAGTGTCTAAACCTTGCATCTTCTTGACAGCCAATTTTTTGTTACACCCTAGAAATATAAGTGGTTTAACATTTTTAATGGAGTCAAAGATTCATTATTTTTGGGTTTCGTATTATGATGAGATAAGGTTAAAAAGCTCATTAAGCTGGTTCCGCTTGTTATTGTACAGTAGCGGTCATTTGAAACAGTCCTTGACGCAATTTACATCATGTTTAAAGTACCTCTTCGTTTTGTTGGCACAAGGATAGGCAGTGAAATCTAACTCCTCATACCCGGCCCCGGCCAATGGCAGAAGCCTTTAAGGCATTGGGGTAATGTTATTGTGGTTAGATCCTTATATGCTCCGGTCCCATAACACTATACTACGACTAGAAATTATTGTTTCCTGACATGAGCAACTTACAAATGCTTTAAATGCAGGTCTAAGAGCAGCCATTTCATAGATGCAGCAACCTGGAGAATACACATGCCTAAGTTATATTAACCAACAAAATAGTAAAATAAACAGAATACAAAAGGTCAGCAAGGGTACAAGACCTAACGACCAAATGTCGGACTTTGAGCCATAAGGTATATCAGCAAGAAGCTCAGGGCACATGTAACTGGGAGTTCCAACCACCTGAAATTGAACATGGTAATACAACTTTAAATATTTGAAGAAGAAGAAAAAAAACATTAAAACTAGAACATTTAAAACATGCCGACAAACTTACAGAAGAAGCGAGATCATCTGAAGTCAATAACTTGGCAAGGCCAAAATCACCTGCAACCAACATTCAACATTATCTATAAGATAAAATCAAGAAACAAGTTTAAGAATATCTGACAAAACAGTAGACGGAAGTGTGAGCTTGGTTACCGAGACGTATGTCCTGCTCTTTCGTCAAGAATATATTTGAACACTGATGTGAGCAAAAACAAGAACCAGGTCATGATAGAGTTCCAGAAATGACCAAAAAATAAAAACTCCATTAAGGACTGGTAAATTTGCTTGTTAGCTGACCTTAACATCTCGATGAAGAATATGATTCATATGGAGGTAATCAAGAGCCATCAGAAGCTGAACTAGCCACTTGCAAAGTTTCTACAATCAGTTCAAAAATGTATGTAAGAGACCTAAGGTGACCACCAAAACAGGATAAGATTTTTCGTTGAAGCAGTAATCATTCCAGTAAACGAAAGTAGATAGATGATTAATCACCAACCTCTTCAGAAAAGTGATTACAATTGGCCCGTTTAATGGCCCCGGCCCTACAAGCAACGAGTCAAAATTTAAGAAAAGCGTGAATATGAAGGTAATGTGGGACAAATAAATAATAGCAGAGCAATCAGCAATGTGTGTGTATTAGAAAAAGGCAGATAACTTACATGTCTCCTCCCTCACAATAGCCAATAACAATGCAGACGTAGCAGCCCTGTGAAGGAATCCAGTGCGGGAAAATTAAACAAAAGAACAAAGGAATGCATGTTGTTCTGAAGAAAGGATGCATGAAAACACCATAAAATTAAAAAAACAGTGACTTTGCCATGATACTCCGACTCTTCATATTACCTCACGTACCCATGACCAGCAATAGACACTCAAACATGGGTATGAGTCGGTATGACACTTGGACAGTTCATTTTACACCAAAAACGCTTGGGCAATACCTCCAGAACAAGTCTGACTAACACAGACGAGAGGCAATGATCTAGCCAATCCGTCGATCTAAGTAACGCAATAAGATTGCTTAGGAACGCGAAAACCTCTGACTTGTAAATGTCATTACTTAACATGAAACAAATAATGAGTTAAGTTCGAGGCTTCAGGAAAGCTGATATCGAGTAGGATTCACTAACCTTCTCTACCCAGGAGTCCTTGTACTCCACAATGAAAGGATTCCTTATTTTTGAAACAAGCTCTTTCTGTAATGCAAATAAGGAAAACATGACAAACTAAGCATACAATTTATGGGTCTTTCTCCCAGATTCTAAATAACAATTTTCAGATGTAGTACTGACCTCCTGGTGAGCAGATCTTCGAGTCCTATCAGTTTGGCGAGCAAGTCGTATCTTCTTCAAAACATACCTAGAAAGACAGACAGAAATCAGTGTGATAAAATTCTGAAATACACTAAACGTGCCTGAGATTTTACATCATAAGAAATTCAAATTCAATGATACTAAAGTCGATAGAGATGCACTGACCTCTTCTTTTCAACTCTGTGTCTTACAAGAAGGGCTGAACCAAAAGCACCCTTCCCAACTTGCTCTAATATCTCATACTGCTCCATGTCAGCTACTAGTACCTCTTAGTAATGTCCTCAGGAAAGTGTTCAATCCTAACAATAACAAGGAATACAAATTAACATATATTGTGAGCGATGGGAGTGTGGCACACGCAGTAACTAGTAAATTTATAGATTTACAGTACTTGCTAAGAACTGAAAGGTAATAAGCACACGGAAATCTTATCAGAAAGTTCAACTCTTCCTTTTAGTTATCTGTAACATACTGGATACGCTATATACAGGATACGACCGAGACTAGTGTTCGACAGTTACAGAATTTAAGACATTTCACCAGGTTTTGTTGAAGTGGTTGAACAAACAATTAGAAACCAGACCAAACCCTCAATGTAGTTATCTACACAATGCATAAATACAAGTAAAACAATCTCATATAAACCAAACATTAACTAGGTTTCCTACAAAAAAGGGTTGCTTTTAATACCCATGCCAGACAAACTAGAAAAAACTTATCCCCACAAAGTGAAAGTATCACTGAAATATTGTTTTACTATCTTTTTTAGAAAAATAAACAAACCTTATTTCCCATTCAACCTATGGGAAGGAAATCACAAATGGTTGGTTACAACTGTCATAAGTTAAGACGACACTCACAACCGATTTAACTTAAGACGGTATTAATAAACAATGCGTCTTGCTTGTGACGGGTCGGATTTGAAGACGGGTAGTTTGTGAGAGGAAATGGGTAGAGGGGACAAA
>JAOWBH010035251.1:0-11224 GCA_028566215.1 Silene coronaria
CCTCTTTCCAATCACCAAACCCCACCCATATATTTTATTATTATTTAATTCTTATTATTTCTACCTCTCTCCAATTATCAAACCCCACCCACACTCCCACCCTTAATTATTGTGCCCATTTGAAAAGGAAAGAATACAATGTATGGGAGGGAGTATAACAAGTAATTTAAATTCAGATCGGGTCAGATTCACCATTCTCATAATTCATAAGGGATGGGCTTTGACACAATTTGGATGAGATATTCAAATTTTGAAAATTTCAAAGAAATAACAAAAAAAGGTCAAATCACACTCTTCACACTTTCTCACTTCTTCAAATTTTCATTTCATCCTTCAAAAATCTCAAATACTCTCTTTCTCTCTCAACAACAACAACAACAACAACAACAATGGCTTCCTCTACCTCCACTGACACTACTACTACCACTAATGGCGAGGCTCCTCCTCCTGAAATCACCATCGATTACATTTCCTCCGATCAACTTACTCCTCTCTCTAACCCTGATACTCAGATTCAGGTATAATCTCTCCTTAAATTCACTTTGTTCTTGCTCGATTTTTCGTTTTATTTTGTGATTTGTGCGTTTCGTTTGCTTGTTTGCTGTTTTCTTGGTTGATTTTTTGTGGGGTTTGCTTCAATTTTTGTGGGTATTGCTTCAATTTTTGTGGGTGTTGCTTCATTTTTGTGGGTATTGACTATTGAGAGATTTCAGTTATGTGTTAGATGTTTTCGTGCAGAATTAGTCTTCTGTAAGACGGGTTTATATTAATGTTGGTTAAAACGGATCGCAACTACCCGAGATATTGAGCGATGTTTAGTTTTTTGTAAGGCGGTTTTATACTAATGTTGTGTGAAAGGGATCGCAACTACCTTAAACATTGAGCGATGTTTAGTTTCTTGTAAAGCGGGTTTTCTGCTAATATTGTGCAAGACGGATCACAACTACCTAGAATATGGCCCATGAATGCTAAAGCGTAGTTGGTGAAATGATCCGTTTTGCGATATACTTGCGTAAGACTGCAATGCTGAAGGGAAAATATCCGGAGATTTGCAAATTTTGTTGGAATTTGTTAGTTTACGGGGATTTCTGCTTGTTTGATTTGCACAAAACCTGGTATTGCCGGAGAACTTTGAATTTGGTGGAAGAAAAATTGATGTGTGATTTGCATTTTGATTATTACATTTCTATGTGTATTTTGTTGTAGCTTGTTTCAATCCCTTCTTGAATACTATGAAAGTTATGAAAACTGTTTGGAGCTGGATTTAAGCGAATTGGGTCTGATTCGTGCTTAATATGCAAAATTTGCAGGGGTTGATTGCGGGTTTGGAATCAAAGAATTGGATCGAAGTTTGTGAATCGTTGAATGATACTCGGAGACTGGCTCTTTACCACTCTGATCTTTTGCTTCCGTTGATGTAAGAATTTTCAGCTTTTGTTTATTGTAATATGCGAAGTTTAGTTAGGGTTTTTTGACCATGTAGTCCGTAGTAGTATATTCGGTTGGTTAACTATATGGTAATTTTATATGGTAATCAGTGAACCAGTTATGCTGATATTGGTGAAGTCCATAAAAAACCCGAGAAGTGCTTTGTGCAAGACAACAATCATGACTGCTGCTGATATCTTTACTGCCTATCGTGACAAGCTATTGGAACCTACTCTATCGGGTGCATTTGATAACCTGGTAATGATTTCGCTTTGGCTTTTGTTTCAATGTTGTTTGCATAGTTTAGACAAATATTTCTGCTCTTACCTTATGCAGAGTACGTCGTGTTTAGTTTATAACTAGTGAGTCTGGGTGTTCGAGGTGTGTGTTGGTGTAAACCAGTAAACAGTGCGCTGTGTGCTTAATTTTGTAGGCCTGTCTTTCATCTACGTATATGTTACTTCTCGTCCCCTCTCTTTCACTGCAAGAACATAAAACCATGAACCTTTTACTACCTCCATCCAATTTATACTACTACCATCTCACTTTGTGGTTAGTTGATATCAACTTCGACTAATTTCTTTAAATACATGTAGAATACCTTGCGAATTTCGTCAAGAAGTTTTAAGAAAACAACTAACCTGATGGTGTGAGGTTATATCCTTGCCAATCATAATAAGTTCAAGATATAGCAATCTTTCGGAGATGTAGGGATGCCTCTTCAGCAGTCTAAAAGTTTTGGGGTACACAGTTTCTTAAGCGATGTTTATCAGTAAAAACAAGGCTTTAGTTGTACTATAGTTTGTGATAATTTACAATGATTTGTCTTTTATGATTTGTGGTCAATCCCTAATCATTCTCAAATTCCCCTATCTAATTTTCTTATCTCACAATTTCATCTCTTCACCCTTCTATTATCCAATAATTGCACCACTTGGTATCCATCTTACATGGTCTGTAGTGGCTATTTTTGGGAGATTTGCTAGCTGAATCTGTGTTTAAGCGAGTTTTTATTTTTAAAATTTTTTCACTCAAAAAAACTATAACTTCCAGTTTAGAATTACATCTGATTAAGTTGTCCTTAAATTATCCAAGTGGTTGATGCTATGAAATTATGAAACAACTGACAACCACTTCTCTTTCATTGCTTCACAGGACGCCCCATTAAGTGCCCCACCCCCAAGCACCCTTTCTTATATTTGTTCCTCTACTGGCTAAGCATTCTTCTTGAAGCTGCTCACTTATTCGTTATCATCCAATCAAAACCCTTTCAGCCCTTGGTTTCAATAATGCATAATGTTGAATTTGAAAGATAAGACAATATTGTCGTAACAGTAAACACCACATAATGGCTATGAGTGAAGAGTAAAAGACAAGAAACAAAATTAATTTCTCTGTGTTTCTTACTGCTTTATGGTGTTACGTTTCCACAACATTCCCATGCTTTAACTGAGATTTTTCTAGTAATCATGTTGACATTTGTTATGTTTTATCAATTTCATTTACTTGCTCTGCCAAGGTTGTATTTTTTTCCCCATTGTCTCTTGTACTAGACCTTCCTTCAAGGCAATTTCGCTCTTCCATATGCGAGACAGAGCCAGATTCGTAACTTCATATATTTTACTCCTTTATCATGGTTAATGAGTTGCTCTAGTATGTAAAGCTTTCTCATATTTCTGAGATTTTTTTTACTGCATGTCTGCATTAAAGATATTTTCTGTCTATGAATTTCACATCATTGAAAACTTCTCTGGTGTACCTACAGCTGCTGCAACTATTGCTGAAAGCATCTCAAGACAAGCGGTTTGTGTGTGAGGAAGCAGACAAGACCCTAAACTCAATGGTTCAGTCCATTGCTCCTCTTCCTGTGCTCCAAAAGCTTCAGACATATGCTGCACATAACAATCCTAAAGTTAGAGCTAAAGCTGCTACTTCCCTCTCTAACTGCGTCTCCCGAATGGTAACTAAATTCATTCTCCTTCTTTGACACTTAGAGTGATACTCCGTTCAGGCGTTTATTAGTCTATCACATTTACTTGTCTTCGTTATACTTGAATGGGCAACTAATGTCAACTTGAACCATTAATTCTCAAATATATAGAGAGACACGAGGCAAAATTGGTCACAACTCACATGTGATTCATGACACCTACTGAGTGTTGCATGGAATGCTGGTGAAAGCTAACATTGCTGAACCTGAATTCGAAACGGGAAAATAGAAATGGGATGGAGGGAATACTTGCTTAGTTGCTTGTGTAGCCAAAATAGCATGCATTTAATTGATTGACATGTTTTGCTCGCAGAGTCTTGAAGAACTTCAGGAATTTGGTCTGGTTTTACTGGTTCAGTCAGCAGCTAAATTGTTGAACGACAGGCTACCAGATGCTAGAGAAGCTGCTCGAAAAATTATCATGTCAGTCTACAAGCTATATCCTGAAAATGAAGAACAAAAGCAAGAATCATGGCAAAACTTTTGCGAGTCTAATCTTCCTGCGCTTCATGGTCAATCCATAATCAAAATCACGACAAGTCATTAGGCCTATCACCGCGTTGTACATATGGAGCCAGTTCTTATCATCTCCATGAGGAAATTATGTTTGCCGCCTCTTCGCAAACCCGTTACTACTAGCATGCTACTACAAACTACTACTGCGATTTGCTTTGTTTAATCAAACCTGATACAGATGTGCTGTCATAGTATGTTGATATACATATATGACTATGTTTTGAGGACCCGTCATGCATTTCCGCCACTTTTTTCTCAACAGTTTTATGAGATTATATTTTGGGCATGTTTCGATCTTTTCATTACTGGTATTCTTATTGCTCATGTTTCTTTGCTCCGCCATACTACCACCAACTGTCAAACAAAGTTTATACACAATTTAGTATTACGAGTAGGTTATTATGAAACTGTCTCACATGAAACCCTTAGATATTCTGCGAATCATTTTTTTTCTTTTTGTCCGAAACAGTTGAGTCAAATATGTCATGGTGTGCCACATACAGTAACATCCGAGTACAAAGTCCTACCATCTTGGGATTTATGGAGTACAATCTACGTGAATTTACAGTTATATTCACGAATAACCAACCAAGCTAGTTGACATTTGCCTCTACGAATATTTTTCTTTGCCTACATTTGACATTTATGATCTACAAACTGTAAACATTGTCTCGGACTTCCGTCACATAAACCCCCTAAACCTTAGACAGAATAATAAATTAAATAAATAAAATCCCTCCGTCTCAATCACATTGTGTGATATTACACAAATGAGATATTACCATTTTTACCAAATATTTATGAAAGCGAAATTACGATACCAAATACATCGGGTGTATCCTACTAATTAAAGTAGTATTCCGGTTGTAGACCAACACTGTGCCTCCAACAATCTCCATCACACTCACTCTTCCTCGTCACCTCTACTATTCACTCTTGACACAAACACAAAACCCTAATTTTACATCAATCACTCTTCTTCCTTCTCCTTCATCTACAACTCAATAACAATGGCGGACAGTTCTCCTAAACACCTCGAATTCACCTTATCTTCCGTCTCTCTCCTCGCCGCCTCATCCTCCTCCGCCGCCGCCGCCACTTCTCCTCTGTCTTCGCCGTATTCAGACGTGTTCTCCGCCGATTCAGGTGTCGCCGAGCTTCGATTTCATCATGTTTCGAAAACTAATTCCAGTTTACTTGTCGATCTTTGCAACGCTCAGGTTCGCGCTTTTTTCGCAATTTATTTTGATGAATTATTGAAGAAGATCGTCTTTAGTAATTAAATACTATAATTATTGATTAGTTTGATTTATAAGCTTAGTTTAGCTAACTTTTGAAAAGTAGTGGAGTTAATTTGTGATTGTAGCGTTACGGTATGATACGCTGACTCTGCTATACTGCTGCTGCTAGCGTTGGAGTGTCGGATTTGGTTATTTTGTGATAATTCATTTATTTTTGGGCGGAAATGAAGTGTTGAAGTATCGTGTCGTGTCGGAGTAATAGACGTATGATGATGATAGTGATGTATTGATTTTTTTTTTTTTTGTGTTTGTGTTTGGCAGTTATTTAAGTTGAGTCCAGTTGAATCGATATGCATGAGCGAAGAAGGATCCGAAAATAAAGAGGTATGAATTATGATGCATTTTTGAGTTTATGTTTATTTTGTCTGTTTAAATTTTCTGATTTTGTTGAGTTGTTTGATGAGGTAGTTTTGAATAGTGAAGTCGCGTTTAGCTCGAATCTTTTGTTAGGTTTTTGTAGTTGTTAGGTGATAAATTGAGTTGTTTGAGTTACGAAATGCACACAATGACTGTGATTTTAAAAACAGGAGTCTTTCGCGAAGGGAGTGACTATTCGATTTAGAAATGAGGAGGAAAGTACGGCCTTTCATTGCGCGTTTCAGCAATGGAAGAAAGAAGCAACAAAAGGTGCCTGCTTTTTTACATTAATGCTCGGACAAAGATCTGGCATTTATTATTTTGGTTTTAATTTCTCATCATGCGGTAAATCAATGTTGTTTATTTTAGTTTTTTTGTGGTTGGTGGTTAATGAGATGGGCAAAAGAGCGAGCGCTCAAAATTTAATTTGTTGACCTAAAATCAATAGGCCTTTCTCTAATCATATCCATGTAAGAGGTCTAGATGCTAGTTACTTGGCACTTGAGTATTTGCTTTTCGCTGTGAAGAGCAGATTTCTTCATGTGATCTGGGTGATGAACACTCAAAAGTAGTAGCTAGACTGGGTTCTTCAACATGTTATGACACTCAACTGATTTAAGTTGGATAAGAAAGTAGAAACAAGCAAAGTAATTGGAAATATGACATTGCCACATCTTTGACTTTTGGACTTCCATATATCTCATGTGTTGACTCTACATGTGAATTTCTAAGTGGTGTTATCCTTGGTTATCTCAACACGTTCTCAATATTACACATAATCTTGTAGAAGACTAGAAGCTCTATGAGTTAGGTATTAATAAAGAGGGTAAATTGCTTTCGATTGTTCAGATGCATATGTTAACATAGTACATAATTGAAGTCAAGTTCGCCTCTTTACAATCTGTTTCCATGTTTCTGTCACACGAAGTTGTTTTTGTTAGAAGCTGTCAGATTACTGTGTCACGAGTTGGGTTGAACATTAAGGCCTTTTGATTCTCTGCCTTGATGTGGTGCTCATTTATAATTGTAATATAGCACTGGAATCATGATTTGCTTTGATATGAAGTTTCCATTCTAAACATGGAAGTTACTCGGTGTTCTGTTGGGATGCAGACATAACAATGTAACGGTCTTAACTGTTTTCTCTTTTAGGATCACGGCTACCAAATGGGATATTATCGAGTTCGAAATGTAAATTTGATGACAAGACTGAGGCATCATCGGCTAAAATGTATTTCCATTATTATGGGCAACTGCTTCATCAGCAGAATATGATGCAGGATTACGTGAGGACAGGTTATATAGCTATTTTCTAAGTAGCATTTTTTTTACATAGGTCATAAATGTGTTGCTTTTTGTAAAATTAATTTCAGTAGAAAACTGTATGTTTGACTACTAACTGTAATAACTGAGATCAGGGTTTTAAATAGCGGTATCGGTCGCTATCGCGGTAACGGAGTCGCGGAATCCTCCCCGACTCGGCCGTCGCGCTTTGAATCGCCGTTATCGCGGTGATATTTATTTTACAAGCTTTTGTAGATATTTCATCTATTGACTATTTCATATAAAATTAAGATTAATTTTATTTAGGATAATTAATTTGACCAATGCTATACAGTTTCTAAGAGTTTTTCATTAAAAAACTTGGCCGGTACAAGTTATAACTCGTTCATATCGGGTTCATCGCTGTATCGGGCCGAGTTGGCCGATACACGTTATAAATCGGTCGTCTCGGCCGATACATTCTTGTTTTCAATTTGCCCGATACATCTCGGGTTATTCCGTATCGGCGGCCTCCGATGCCGATACATCTCGGGCGATACGATACGTCTCGGCCGAGATTTAAAACCATGACTGAGATGCTTGTCAGTCGTCCCACAACCTATTAGTTGAATATAAACATAACATTCTGTATCATTTACAAAATTTTAGAAAATAGTGTTAACACGAAACTCTCATCACTGAAACAGTTAATTTTTTTTTTTTTTTTTTTGCTACAGGTACCTATTACGCGGCTGTGATGGAGAATCGTGTAGATTTTAATGGAAAGGTGGTAGTTGATGTTGGGGCTGGTAGTGGTATTCTGTCATTGTTTGCCGCACAGGTAAAAATGCGAGCTGTTTTATTTTTTGATGAAATTATACACATTTTTTTTCACCCAACTATTTATTAAGTTATGCTGAACTGTACATTTTCTCTCACTCTTGGATCTAGGCTGGGGCAAAGCATGTATATGCTGTAGAGGCTTCAGAGATGGCTGATTATGCACGTAAGCTTATTGCAGGCAATCCGGCTTTGGCTGAACGAATAACGGTAGTTTAAGTTTGGTATTTTATTGCCGCTTTTAATGCATTTGCAGTTTCTATTGTTAGATTATGATCGATTGCTAATATAGTATTTTATCCATAGGTGATTAAAGGCAAGGTTGAAGAAGTAGAGCTGCCTGAAAAGGCTGACGTACTAATCTCTGAACCTATGGGTAATTGGACATTTCTGATTGATTTAGTTGTTTTTGGATAAGTAATTGAGTTGCCGTTGTGTCTATGTAGTGAACTTGTTGTCACGTTTCTTTTTTTGTTGCTTATGAACTGTACGTTCCTTATCCCCTTTCCTTTTCACTACATGTGCACTGTATTTTATCCTTTGACCCTAGTCTATGATCTGTAAATGATATTTGTTAATCTTTTCCCCACTAATCTGGAGTGGGGGATAAATATTTCAAACTCTGTCTCTCCTCTTTTACCACTAATTTTCTCTTCCGTCCCTGTCTTAGTGTGCCCATCATGATCACCGTGTATGTATTTATCTACTCTTGACACCCATGGATTTATTAGCATGACATGTGCTCATCACAGTCACGTATTAATGTTGTGAGGAACATGGAAGGAGCTAGAATTTGTGCTCTTGTGTCAGGAAGCTATATGTCGGGAAAGCTGATTTGTGTAATGCAGTATTCTTTTGACACTTAGTGTACACTAGATTTGCACTTATTGCTTTTAGTGACATTGTAGGTTTTACACTTATTGATATATAACTAATGAGAATAGTTTTACATTTCCTAACCCCTAATTCATATGGCAATGTAGGCACATTGTTGGTTAATGAAAGAATGTTGGAGTCATATATTATTGCTCGTGATCGATTTCTTGTTCCGATGGGGAAAATGTTCCCTGGAGTAGGAAGGTGTGTTCTTTTTTCCTCCTTTGTTTAGCTGTTATTGGTACTCATGTACTGACTTTGGGTGTCTTAAACTAAACCTTAGAATTTTTATTCATGTAGAATACACATGGCACCATTCAGCGATGAACATCTGTTCGTTGAAATCGCAAGCAAGGTACAAATTCGAATTGTCCTTTTGTTTTAGATGTCATCATATAACTCTTGAAAGCTTATTCTGAGAATTTTAACTGCATGAGAAGGATGTCAAAACCCCCTTCCTGTTGTTATGTAGCATATTGTATGGTAGCATCTGTTGCAGTCAATGGTTTAGTTACAATAAGTAGGATCAATTTTCAAATACTCCCTTTTAAATACCAACTTCTGTGCCACACTCAATTTTGAACCACTACTTGGAGTCTTGGAGATAACCCCATGTATAACAATTTTATTACACTTTCAAACCAACTTCCCTGAGAAGAGAGTTAATATTCCGAATTGGAATACTGAAGCCAGTAAGCTATGTGTAAAATTTGTTTTTTCCTCCCTATTGAACCGGTTTGGTTTCTCCTTTCTTTTTCCCTCATAATTTTGGGTGTACAATATTGAGATTTAGCTGAAAGTCTCTATTTGATGGTCAATGTCTTAAAAGTGGATTTTTTTGTTTGGAATGTGCATATTGCCAGTTGTCAACACAAGACATAACAATTGTTATAAACGGGACTTATTTCCAAACATTGGTTTAAATGCAAGTGCTTCACAGAAATATTATATTTAGAAGGTAGCACAAGTATTTGGCAATTTCACCTAATAATTACTATGTATTGAAGTTTCATAACTCATAGTTGTACGGAGGATTACAGTCTTTTGAATGAATCACTAGATTCCAAATCCATGCAGTAGGAAGAACAAATGCCAAACAATTGTTTTTTTATATTTCAAATTCCTATCGGAAACCATAATAGTGATATGAATGAAAGTTGAAGGGAGGTTGTGGCTTTCCCATCTTTGTTTATCACATAAACATAGGGTTTGGATAAAATCATTGGGAAACTTGTTTTTTTTTGCAATACGTATCATTTTACCTCTCTTAGTGGAATAAATTAAATCACATCAGTTTCTTTTAATATCCATTTTAAGCAAGTAATCAAACATTCAAATTTGTTAGAGGGTCACTAGAAAACAACAAGTTTTTTAGTTTTAATTTGTCAGCCGACATTTGTTTTTAGAAAAAATAAAACAAAAGCGCCAATATGAATCCCCTAGTTTTAGTTTGTTATGGAGTTCTTGCATCAAGTGATAATTTGGCAATTGCTTGGATGGCCCATGTATCACATAAAAAATGCAACCCCTTCTATGCTGCTTTTCATTTAACTTCAGAAGCCTCCAGTGATTGAAAGTTTTGCTGCTTAAACATATCACAGGCACTCTTCTGGCAGCAGCAAAATTATTTTGGGGTAGATTTGAGCTCCTTGCATGGATCAGCCTTCGAAGGTTATTTTACACAGGTACTGTATATATTCCTTTGCTTCTTTTCTATATGCATGAGGTGTCATATGTCAATATGAGAATATGCGTTGGAGCCATAATTGGATCCTGTTAAAAAGTTATATCCCTCCACTTAAATTGACACCTTACTAAGTTTTATTTTTTTTGATATACTGTAATTATACTTATCAGTTCACATTCTCGTGATGTGGGTTTCACTTATGAGTTTCCATAAAATGCTGTTACGGCTCGTAGTGAGGCTGGTTTAATAGTTCAGATTTGAATAGAGTTACAGCTCTGTTCTTCTATGTATCTCAGTAAAGAGACCAAGAAACCAAAATATTAGGTGTCAATGCATACTGTAGTGGCCAGCTTTAGAAGTGTGTATTAAAATTTGGTTGCTGATTTGGGATACCTGATCTGAATAACAGTCACCTGCTGTGTGCTTGAATGTGGGAAATCCCAAGTGATTCGACATATATATTTAATGTGGATTGGAACAGGATATTATAGTAGAAAGAAATCTTGCAGGATAGAGGTGTTAAGGGAGTAGATTGTGCTTGAGTGAGAGAGAATGCTTGGGTATAAAGGTTTTGTGCCCATAAACATTCTTAATGTACAACTATTTGACGTATGGACTGTTGACTTTATGAGACCCTATCCCTCCATTGAGGATAGGTACACCATTGAAGCGGTGAATCTTTTCTCTATAGAATTACATCGAATCTTCTGTCCATGTACAACTAGTGGAGTGGATTGTCCACAACAATAGTGTCATTTGAATCCCAAGGCTGGCATTTTAGGGTAGCATTGTCCTCAAGGAATGTGATGTCCTCTGACCAAGTGCCCTCTACGTTAAGGACCCATAGCTGCGTTAATTCCATGTAAGACTGTATGGTAAACAATTTTATTGGTTGACTTACCGTTAGGAGTTTGGTCTAAACAAGGATGTATTTAAAATCCATTGAATACCTGTATCATATATACC
>JAOWBH010035362.1:0-24714 GCA_028566215.1 Silene coronaria
ATGATCACTATTCCATTGCCTAGTCTTCGGGAATCAATTGAATGAGCATGAATGTTTATGAGTGAATCGGGTCCTAGTCCTTTTTATAATTTGATTAAACCGCATTTCTTATATCTTCTATTGTTTTAATTTGCTTAGTTGTTTTCATTTACTTTTCAATAGATAGTCTATGTTCATTTGTTTTCATCTTAGCTTTAATTTCGTTCCTATCTCAATCTTTTATTAACTTAGCTAAACCCGTGAACAATAGCAATTAGTACTCACAATTTGCTCCTCAGTGGATCGACCTCGACTATTATATTACATTTAGTTGAGTTTTGTTTGATAGTGGCTAGGCGACTTAAACCGCTATCAACTATCTAATTTAATATACTATTTTGAACTTTGTTAAAAAATATAACTACTTTAACGGAGTAATAAATCTAAAAAAAAAAATCAACGTTCATTTCATTCTTATGTAAGTGAGTTACAAAATTTCCATTATTTTACGAAATTAAGATTTAGGACTTAAAAAATTAAAAGTAATGCTATTGTTAGTTGAGAATTGAGATTAAGATATATTACAATTTACAAAACATTTGCCACGGATTCCAAAATTCCAAATCATGCTGCAATTATTTATTTGTCTTTTTTCTTCTTTAAAAGATTTATAAGAAATATTTTAGTTAAAAGCAAATAAAAGATCAATGTATAAAACCGATCTTAAAACTCCAACTAAAACCTTTTTATATTCTAACAAGGACGCAGGGAGAAAGATGAATCACATAAATTGGTGCTTCCTCGACAAGGAGCAAAAGAGGTGAGCAACTTCTATCGTTTCTCTACAATGAAACATAAGTCTTTGATTAAATATTTCAAATAAAATACAAACAATCTTTCACATCCGCACCTCACAATCGAAAAGTGCATGTGTGTAAGGCTATGGTGTGCCTTAGAGTTCATGTAGTTGATGAGTTTGAGTGTGATACTTAAACCTTTTTACATACTTGCATGGATCTTGTGTAAATGTTTTATGGTGAAAATCCAACCTATTAACCTATTATTAGGAGAATTTAATAATAAGGAATTAAGAAAACTTCTTTTTCGAGATTTTAAGGAATTTAATATACCTATTATTTCGACATGAAAAATGTAAGATTCGGATCCAAATGTACCTAGAAAAAGTTTTGTTTGTGGTGTTTCGGAACCCCGAAGAGGGTCAGTGTCTCCACTTTTCGAATCACCGCCAAATTTATAATCTCGATCTCTCTTTCTTTATCCAAGAGGATGATTATTTCCTCTTATTTCTTCTCAATCCCTCTATAATCTCGACACCTTATTTTCTCTTTGATATTACTCATATTTCACTATCTCCATCATCTCCTTTATATTCTACTTAAAAAAAATTCCACATTGAAAAGGATCCTTGAATTCATCCTCTCCTAAATTTTTTGTAACCAAAAAATAAAGAAGAAATAAATTTTATGCCACGTGCTAAATGATGGATGATTATTTTACACAATGGCCAATGCTGTATATCCTCTAAAAATAGAGAAAGTCTTCATCTTCCTCCTTCAAAGAGGATATCAAATGTTGATTCCACAGGACATTCTCTTAGAAAAAAGAGAATGATCATTCCTCTTCAATGCGGATGTTCTTAGTAGGTAAGATTGTCAAACACCACACACAAATCATCACAATACTTGACTTGCATTATTATTATTCATAGGTAACGATATTTAATTTATAGTGTACATCATCATAAGATAGTGATCGTGTAATGTCTAAAGTGTTCCTAATTATTGCTCTCTTCAATTCTCATTAACCTTCCCTATTTTCTTTTTCGTCAATTCACAATATTTTTTTTATTTTTTTATTTAATAAAGTTTTATACTTATTTTAATTATCCCACCCCACAATAATACCCCACAATACTCATATTTTATCTTATTTTAATCATCTTACCCCACAACAATACTTTTTTTAATCAGCTCACCCCACAATAATACCCCATAATACCTTTCTTCTCTCTATTTATCTCACCCCACCATAATATTTTATCTTATTTAATTCACACATCCTTAATATTTGTACCTGAATAGGAAAGTTTGGAGAGAGTATAACATTATGATATTCAATTATTATAGTACTCCGTACAATTGATTCATCAGTAATATCTTACGTATGCTTTTGCAAATCATACATGATGTTGTATTAAGTAAAAGAAATATGTACGGTATAATTCATCAAATATGAGAGGTCAAACATACATCAGATGCAAAATTTTAGGACTAAAAGTTGTAATTAATTAAGTTTTATAATCTCATACTTTCAACCATGCATGGGAAAGTTTTTAAGCATTTTCCCAATTATAAATTTTGTATATATTTATCGTAAGTTTCCACAACAAAGCCGCTACTAGAGATGTCGCGCTTTTCAATTAAGTATCCACCGTTAGACT
The DNA here is from genome assembly GCA_028566215.1 of Silene coronaria. Classification (NCBI taxonomy): domain Eukaryota; kingdom Viridiplantae; phylum Streptophyta; class Magnoliopsida; order Caryophyllales; family Caryophyllaceae; genus Silene; species Silene coronaria. Next base: position 2,441 of record JAOWBH010035362.1, read on the forward strand.
TAAAAAATAGATACTATACAATACAACAAATAATACTGTTCTTGACTTCAAGTCTATTAATTACCGATTTTACACTAATCCTTGTGTATCCGCCATTAGGGCTGTCCAAAAATGCGGGTCAGTCCGGTCCAAAAGTGCGGGTCTGCCAGGGCAGGCCCGGCCCGCCTCCGGGTCAATGTTGACCCACCCCGGCCCGGCCTGGCCCACCTCACTAGTTAATGTTGACCCGGCTCGACCCGTCGCTATTCGCGGGCCGGTTTTGATTCCCGGACCCACCCCTGACCCGGCCGACCCACACGGTTGAACAACCCTATCCCCCATTTTATACAAGTAATTTTCGTGAAGGAGAAATAATGACGACTTGATTGTCCTGTAATTTTATAAGGATTATAATAAATCGGACTACACTAGAATATCATTTTGAGAAACATGTTTCGGCAAAAAATAAACAAATAAAATAAAAGTTTGTAATTATTAAGTGTTAATTATGTTAAAAATAAAATTAAAAAATAGGAAGTATTCGTTTTGGATTGATAAACCCTAACAAACTTTGAAAATGCCGCGAAGGCAACGGTTCATAAACCCTCACATCACATCTTCAAGTCGTGTTAATCTTCTCCCCCTTTCATTCTAAAACCCTAGAATTTCATCAATTAATCTAATCAAAGCTTCAAAATCCATGAACAAGCCCAGAATCCAATTCCACTAATCGAAGACCAACAAATCCTCTTCTTCTCCTCAATCATTGACGGCAATCGCCCCCAATTTTTGGTAAATTCTAAACTGTTTTTCTTCTTTTCACCAATTCTGTTTTTTTTTTTAATAATTTTTTAATAGTTTTGATTATCAGTTGTAATATTTGATATTAAATTGTCCATGTATCTGATTAATGTTCCTTGATTGATTAATTCTGTGTTTTACCCCAATTCTTGATTAAACCCTAATTACTGATTTTGAATTGATTTAATTTACTGATTTTAGGTAACTTTAGTATATTTGATTATTAATTTACTTGAGAGGATATCGCCGATAATGGTTTTAGGTTTAATAGAACAATTGTTTAGCTGCGTGTTAGTGACGATGATGTATTTGAATGTTAATCAAAACCTGAAGTATTGTTGGATAGTCTTAGATTCTCGTTAGAATCCGTGTTCGCTTAGACGTTAATACGCTATGTCACTATTTACTGATGTAGATGAGCTTAATGTAATGATAATGTTGATATGTTTGCAATTTTTGTATATCTTATGGTGCAGCCCTTCTCCTGTAATTTTCAGCCGGCTACTGCATAAACCCCGACCCTGAAGCTCCAATATGTTTACTCCTGTTCATACAAAGCTCCTTGAACACTAAAAAAGAATCCCTGAATTTCCATGCTCTGTAGTCTTCGTCAGTGGAGACATTACCATCGTCTTGCTCACCCATTGTCTAAGCTCACTGGTTCTGTTCCAGTTGCCGCGGCATTATACGACGAGCATCCCCCTCTAGCAGCCGTTGCTACCCCAATTGACACAGCTGGCGAAATTGTGCACGGGTTAAGAAGATATGGTGCACATCAATTTCTTTCTGGGGGTTATTTCCACCATTCAATTGCGTGGAAATTAGATGTGGATACAGTTGGTGAAGTGGTAGAGCGACTGAAGTTTGAATGGCCGGAGTTAGCGGTGGGGTTTTATGGGATCCTGAAGAGGGATCATGGGTTTCGACATTCAAGAAAATGTGGGTTTGTAGTTGCTCATATTTTAGCCCGATTACACCGGGTTAATGACTTGCGAGAGATCATCACAGAGATTATTCACAATGAAGGTCTGTAATTTTTTTTTTATCTGCTAAATTTATTAATTTAGTTTTTTCATGGTTAGGAGCTGGTTGCTTAAGAACCTAAGCCCCTCTTCATCGTCTTTTGAGGATTGCTTGGTTGTTGAAATATTTCTCCTGTACATTTTTTTCAGTTTTCTTATATGTAGCATAGTTGAGGTAGAATTGGTTCTTATTCATGTTTTTTGTTTATAAATTTTGAGCAATTTTGCAAGGGACACTGTAATAAAAGAGTCTTAACTCTTAACCATGGTTGTTAATTTGTTATCAGGATAGGTAGTATCAGACATAAACAGTCTCATAAGGGCCTTAAGAGGAAGAAATTGAGTTTTAAGTGTATGCACGTCTGGCAAATCAAGAATTGAAGTACTCTGTAGTTGATATCCACTTTATTTGCTAATGTATTTTTTTAATATAATATATCAAAAAATTATTATTGAAAAAAAGAATGTTAAAATCATGCAAAACCAAAATACTAGTCAAGTATTCTCTAAAAGATTCTTGGGAGTTTTGTGAAACTTATATGTAGTGTTGACCGAAGGTTGGTTATAAGCGTGTTTTGATGTTATGATTCTCATTTCTCACTAAAGAACAACAGTCTAATTTTGTTTATAACTAATTATGGATAATGATGGAGCGAGAAGGACTTTGAATGATGTGTAATGTAAAACTAGGATTTTCACTAAATGATTATCCCGTTAGACTTCAACGGTTTTAATGAGTCACATAAATTTTCACGGGCCATTTGTGATTTGATTAGGTTCGGGTTCGGCACCTTTTCTCTCTGAGGTTCTTGGAAAAAGCTTCTCGGGTTGGGATTCACATTGTTTGGTTTGGGATATGTTGGCATTCTGTTATTCAAGATTAGAGATGCTAAGTGATGCTCTTTTTGTTTTAGCAACAATGAAAGATCTAAATATGCAACCGTCAGTGTTCACCTACAATAGTTTGCTGCAAAACTTAAAGAACACTGCTCTTATATGGGATATTTATGATGAGTTAAGAGCTCAAGGGGTCACACAAAGCAGATATACACACCCTATTATTATAGATGGTCTCTGCAAGCAATCAATGATTCACCAGGCTGTAAAATTTTGGCAGGAGACTGAAAATGGCGGAGCTTGTATTGTTTCATTCAACACCATTATGTCAGCTCTTTGTGGAACTGGTCTTGTTGATGTCGCAAAGTCGTTCTTTAGCATGATGCTAAAACAAGGACTTATTCCCGATACATACAGCTACAATATCCTTATTCACGGAATGTCCATGGTTGGATCGATGGAAGAAGCTCTTCAATGTGCAGATAACATGGAGAAGTATGGAGTTGAACCAGATATTGTTACTTACAATACTCTTGTCAAAGGATTTCATTTACTAGGTTTGGAAGGAGCAACTGACCAAGTTGTTCGTAAAATGTTGTTGAAAGGTTTGAACCCCAATACAAGAACTTACAACATTTTATTGTGTGGTTTTTGCCAAACCGGGAAATTTGAGGATGCAATACGATTGGTCCATGAGATGATAACAAAAGGTTTACCAGTAAATATAATTTCCTATAGTGTTTTGCTTAGTTGTTTATGTAAGATGGGGCAACTTGATAAGGCAGTGACTTTGCTTGATGATATGGAAACCACGGGAGTAAAACCAGATATGGTTTTCTACTCTATTCTTATACATGGTCTCTGCAAGATAAGAGAAGTGGAGAAGGCTATACAATTATGTAATGACATGTACAAAAGAGGCATGTTCCCCAGCTCTTTCACACATGGGTCTATCCTTTCTGGTTTATTTGATGATGGGATGGTGGCAGAGGCAAGAATATATTTTGATACTCTGTCAAAATGTAATTTCCGTGTGCATATTGTGTTGTACAATATAATGATTAATGGGTATGTAAAGTCTGGTTGTATTGGAGATGCTGTACAGTTATACCAGCAAATAATAGAAAGGGGAATGAACCCAAGTATAGTCACTTTCAATTCTTTGATATATGGTTTGTGCAGAAGCAAAAAGCTTTTCCTGGCTAAAAGGTTACTCGAAACAATTAAAACTTATGGACTTGTACCAAATTCAGTAACCTACACCACCCTAATGAATGGATACTATGATGATGGGGATATATGTGCCGTGCTTGAGCTGTTTAGGGAGATGATGGAAGCAAATGTGAGCCCAACTCATGTGACATACACTGTCTTAATCAAAGTTCTTTGCAGCCAAGAGAGATGGGAAGAAGCTTTTAGAGTACTTGAGAATATGTATATCAAAGGTTTGAATCCTGATCAAGTCACTTACAATACCATCATTCAGGGCCTTTGCAAAGCAAGGAATCCGAAAAGGGCATTTCAATTGCATAATGAGATGTTACTTAATGGCGTTCGACCAAGCCTTGTCACTTATGATATTCTCATGAATGGCCTCTGTGTATATGGTGACCTTAGGGATGCAGACAAATTACTGTGCTCTCTAGAAAATCAGCAAATCAATCTGACAAAAGCTGTATACACTACTCTAATAAAAGCACATTGTGTCAAGGGTGATATAAGTACTGCAATTTCAACCTTTCACTGGATGTTGCAGAAGGGCTTTGAGGTATCTATCAAAGATTTTAGTGCTATCATCAATAGACTTTGCAAAAGGAACTCACTTGATGGGGCAAAAATTTTTCTCTCTATAATGTTGTCAAAGGGACTTTCACCTGACAGGAAACTATACAATGTGCTAATCAAGGCGTTTTTTGAATGATGTCTATGGGAAGTTATCTGTGCTCTATTCTATTTCAAAGCTTCTGACTGATGATGGGAGTCCACTCCAAGTCTCCAAGGTATGTATGGTTTTACTGTTGTTCGATGCCATAGTGTTACCATAATAGTATTCTGATTTTCTTGATGGCACCGGGTCGTCGTATGTCCACTTAAATATTTATTGATGGCTCATGATTACAGAACTTAGTGAGAAATCTCTGAATTTTAAAAAGATTTAACATTTTATTTTGAGTATTCCATCTTCTTTAGTAAACCGTGGAGCAGAGGCAACTTCTTCTTTGATGCAAGAGCCTACCTTTGTAGGATTTGTTTTTTGAGCCTCAGAGATCAATGTGCTTGGCATTTCCATTCCGATTTAAAAAGCCAGGCTAAATTCTGGCATAGATCAGACAATCAGTCACTTTGAAGTTTGAATAGTAACTAGCCAGTGATAGCAGGAGCAATGTTACCCATCTTCTCTTTTCAACGGTCTCTCCAACCTTCTCTGTTCACAACTACATAAATTCATAAAAAATAATTTACTTTACTCCACTTGACATCCAATTAAGCAAATTATACACTAGTTTATATAGCTGCGAGCCTGCGAGAGGAGAGGATTGGAAGGAGAAAGTAGATAGCATTACTTGTGAATTTGTGATACCATTCAAAGTGTCAAAACCATTTTTCCAAATTTATTACCAGTATATTTTCTGTGAATGATGGTTTTTCTTCTAATTTGCTTTTCTTCCACGATAACATGTATAATTATGGTCTTCTGGGTAATCATATATTGGTTTAATTTATTTGGAAGATATATATCTTTAGTATGATGCTAATGAAGGCAATTTATCCTTTTTGTTTCTGCAGCCTTCGAAAATTGCTCAAGTTCCAGATGTGCATGTTTTTGTTGCTCAAACGACTTTACTACTTGTGTAGTACGTGTAAGTTATACCTCCCGACCTTCAGTTGTCGAATGTTGTTATAAGAGTTAAGACCATGACTTTGAACATTACTTATATACTCTTTGTTTCAATCAGGTTGAAGAATTCAAATTTATTGAAAAGTTCAGAATAACTAATTCAGTAACACCAATTACTTGTACTCCGTGTGTCATATTCTTACAGAAGGTTCTGTGAATTAATACGAATTAATATAAAAGCTGGACTTGCTCATAGCCTGTCAACCCCATGATTTTGAATGCAACAAAAATGCTTCTTAAAATGAATACATTGAAGATGGAGACCATATCAAACCCCTAGGTATCATACTCTTATCTAAATTGATTGTATTTCTTGGTGGTTAAATGTTTGTTTCACTGGGGAGGAAATCGCTAGGGTGATACTTCTGCACTTCTGCAACTGGAGAAATATCAGAGTTTGCTGCTGGTGCTGCAATTAAGGTAAAAAATATCAGATTCTGCTCCAATATGAGATGGTCTCACAATAATGTTATCGTGAGACTAACACACATGAGCATTAGAAACGAGTGAGAGAGACAGTCCCATGCTATATTGGTGTAAAACCAACCCATTTAATTTTGAAACCCCACTCATCTATGATGTCAAAAAAATCGCAGGTAAAATCACTAAAAAGTAAACTCAAGTTTATGTTGTGTTTGCACATTTTATTATTTGACATTTTTGCTGCAGGCTGAATTATACACAATGGTAGATGACTTTGTGATAAGATCCGGCAACTCATAAATTGAGTCTGAACGAGGTAATTTACGATACATAAAAGCTAATCTCCAAATCCACCTTAGCATGGGCTTCTCCTCAGAAAACCCATCTCCAGCAGGATGGATATTGTGGACAACTGGACATCACTATGGACTGGCCTTGCGAGTTGCAACCGCTACATGTTTGTCAATTCATCTTCAACCAGTTCATCGTTCATTTTCAATCTTTCTCAAAGGTGCTAAACTTATTTCAATTCCAAAGGTAGGAGTATATAATAGTACAGTGAAGAAATGATTGTACAGGCTTTTATGTCGATATGCACTGAAGTAGCTAATCTAAAAAAAACCTCTGCTCCCGTCGAGCGGTGTTGGCACATCTCTTGTCAAAAGTGTTGCGATTTGCTTTGAACTGTAATGTATATTGAAAGATGTTCTACTTGAATAAAATTTTTAGCCTATTTCTTCAAGAACATCACTGTCCGTCGTGCCCTCACCTCACATATGCGCTCCAGTCATCGGAACATGGTTTTCTATCAAGCAGTCGCTTCAAATTACCCTATAGCAGATTGCATTCAATATAAAGAAAATTGTTTGGTGAATTTTTGCGTTGACATTTAGGAGTACATCTAATGTTTGCAAAATTGCTACTTTAAGAATAAAAAACTTTTGATAACAGTAATGGTGAAATTTTTTAAGATAACGAGACGTAACGTAACCCAAAATTAATAGTTAAAAACTCTAAAAGTCTACTGCTGTCAACAGCATTCATTAGTTCAGATCAGAACAAGTTAAAAGCTAAACTCTGAAAGTTTCAAGACTCAGTGTCACAGGCTCACAGGCTCACAGTTCACTAATCTGTTACAGGCTTACAGCCCTCGAAAAGTGACGTCAATAAGCGAGATTCAAGCAACACCAGGCAATCAAAGGTTAACTCTGAACATGTCAGCCAGCATTTCTTTTCATGTCTTCTTTAAATTGAAGGAGGATGCACTTGCACAGTTGCAGCCAATACACCCCTGTGAATAGACTCCTATGTGGTGAGGTGAGGGAGCCATATTTGTGCACCCTTAACAACTAAGTTGAAAATGAAGAGAGATTGATTAAGGACGACCCGTGATGAAAATAGCCTAGGAAAACGCATCGACCCTGTGATACTTTACACAGAATCACAGAATTTACTAGAAATCTAGAACAATGTACAGAATAGTATCTTGACTAGATGTTATATATTTAAGTTAACAAATCTGCAAATTATTTCCATGTCCGTATCAGATACTCAGATGTGATGCTCAAGGCTGGCTGGCTGTTATTTATACCACATGGACATCATTTTACCTTTGTGCAGTTGTGAACTGCTAATCACAATAATAATGAGACTGCAATGCCGATCCCCTTTTTATCAGTCCACTGAGCAGAGTTTCGGCCACTGGAACTGCAGCAACAGTAATGTTTCAGGCTGAGAGAAGGAAAGATAAGCACATTCAGCTGATATAGGAGATATCTCTCTTTCTATCTTTTTTTTTACCATTCGAATAAAGTAATGCCTAGACGTAAGCTAACACCTATGTTACTTGACACATTACTTTGATCGCGGGTCAATAAGACACTCTTTCCAACTCACACCTCATTCTGGGACAAAATCATGACGAAATTCACAAAATAGTCGTGCCTTCCACAGTTACACTACCACATCCGATACCTACGACCCAGTCTATGTGATGAAGCACAATGTAATGTGAGAAGCAAACAAAATAAAGTGCTTATTTTTTCACCGAATTCTTATTTAGAACAGAGATATCCGTCTTCAACTTAAAACAGGTCAAATATGTTAAATAGGACAAAAGTGGAATGCATAGGGCCTAAACAAAATATTTTGTCTAATCTATACAAATGGGATATTGTTTAATCCTGTTTTAATCTTGAGACGGATATGTTCGTCTTAAAGAGAGACCAATAATGTTATCAGTAAGCACTAATGTATATTTCAATAGCCAAAAACCATAGTTGAACTGGTCTAAGAGACCTGATAATGGACATAATGGTTATGTTATTGCATATTTATCCTTCTTATGGGAGTAGGTAAACTAAAAAAAAGGGAAAAAAATCCACCTATTAGGTCACTTGCTTTAACTGCAATAAATCCAGATATAATCTTCCATCAAAGTGCCAATTAGAAATAACGATGGAACTATCATGACAACGTAGGATGTCTGCAAATATTAAATAAAATGTGCATAAAAAGTCAAAAACACTGTTATAGAAGACTCTTTTGCTAAACCTATACCTGAGAGGCTGAGATTAACAACATTTAGCATTGTATTGAATCTTGATCTCGGAACCAGTCGTCATAGTCTGATCTCGGTCCTAGCTGCTAAAATGAAGCCGATATCACCTGTAAGCCTGTAACCTTAAACTCTGATGTTTTCCCTGAGATGCAATGTTGCAGTCTTGCCCAAGCTGGTGAGATGTGATAATTGCAACCTTAGAAGCGATATTTGTGTAACTAACATGAATAGTACAGCACTCGTACCAAGTACCAACTTTTGTAACCGGTTTCTCACTTTGTAGTACCAAATGGTTAGCTTCTCTTAAGACAAGAAAAGTTGATCAAAAATTTTGCTACCTGGCCTGAGTCGGAAAATCTTGGCTCCGCCCTTAGCGTTAATAAGTTCAGTCAACACCTAATAGTTCATGAAAGAACGCGAGTTCAGTAGGAAAACAAGAAAGAAATCAAGGTAACATTATCAGACTTTTACATTCAACACCAGGTTGGGCAAGACTGAGTCAAATTACTTGAGAAAAAAGTTACATGTGAGTAGTTCAGGTTAGATTAAAAAACATTATAGAGGAAGTTTATATTAAAAGGGTGGAAAGCAACAAGAAGTAACAAGTCCAAAAACATCCCTTTACTAGAATGTTTTAAAAAACCTCTTCATAACTCTAGCAAATAACCTCTGGAAAGACAAACCAGGAAATCATCAGCGAAGCTGCAGCCATGTCAACTAGCAATTCCGATGAAGCCGGGGTATGTTACTCTAACACCTTACAATTTTGATTTCCTTTTACTTCAAATAGATTCAGTATAAATTTATTACTTTTTGTCTCAAATCACCCTGTAAAACAAGTTTATCAAGTACTGCTTGTTTGAAGCAATGCCTGATGCGATTTTCATTTTTGATCATGAATATACCAGAAGATTAGAAGAAGAGCAAACAGATAGATATAAGAACAAAAGTTGAATTCTTAGCCTTTTTGTAATTAGAGCATGTTTCATGAATGATAATTGATAACTAAGTCGTACCAACAAATGTCATATTTTCAACATAATGGTATCTTCTTCTGTTAGGAGAGGTTGGTCTATACTCTATACTGGTATTAATATGTCGACGCATATGGCAAGGGGTTTGATCTTGGATGTACACATCCTTATCCCTACGATAAGAACACGAGAAGATTGTTTTCGTAGGTGTCTAGGACCCATTATGAAAGTTACATAGAGAATTAATTCAATCAACAGCTACTTCACAATATAAAAAGCATATACATTTGGTGAGCGATTTTGCTTTACTCCATTTTATTAGTCAGGCGATGGCAAGTCTTTAGCTCCTTGAAATAACTTAACTATATCATAAGTTTGTGAAAATTTTATTAGCCTTTGCAAGTTAGATGAGGGTAGAAAAATACAAATACATGCACATTCAGGGTAACTTCTTACTTTTATGTCAACAGTTTAATGGAGATATGACCATTGCGATGAGTAATGCGGAATCAGTCATCCATGCTCTTTCGCAAATCACAGCATCTGTTGAAAGTGCAAAATTAGAAAACAACATCCATGAAATTGGAAGTTACTTTTACCGTGTTTCTTTGGTGCTTAAGGAGCTCAGAGGCAACAACTCAGACAGCATAATCAAGATACAACAGTCTCTATCGGAGAGTGAGGACCTGGTTAAAGGCATCCTGGGAGGCCTGCAACTAAGTGGACAGAACATTTCTGATTATGAACTGAAAACCTTGATAAACCAGCTACAACGAATAATTAATCAGATGGGTGAAGCATTGAGTGTAATACCAGTATCAGCATTCAATGACGAAAAATTTGCAGAAACTGCAATAACCTCTCTCTCAGAGGACATGAAAAGTGGTAATTTTGATAATGTTGAAGTTGCAGAATCCAATCCTGATAGTCTTCAACAAAAGCTGTCACATAAAGAGAATCATCCAGAAGTCGAGTCTACATCAGTAGAACATCTCCACTCTATCAGCAGAGGCGATGAAGCCCTTAGGACTGGAAGACAAAGAAGTGAAAGGCAGGAGACAAGGATAAGTAGCACATCACCTGGAAGTATGACAGCAACAGTTCAACAAAACTCGTCACATGTAGCGGATCATCCTGCAGTGGAATCTAAAACAATAGAAGAAGATCTCTATTCTATCAGCACAATAGTCTGCACGGAAAATTCTCATCTATTTGACACTCTACAAATTGAGGAAGCCTTAAGAACTGGAAGACAGAGAAGTCAACGGCAGAAGACAAAACTAAGTAGCAGATCAAAAGGGAGTATGACAGTAGCCGCTCAATATGCGGAGCCTCTATATCAGAGTTTCTGCTGTCCACTGACGAAAAATATCATGGATGATCCAGTAACCATACAAAGTGGAGTGACCTACGAAAGAAAAGCAATCACTGATTATTTTGACGACTTTAAAGATTCTAGTGACGTCAATTGCCCAGTTACAAGAGAGAAGCTTCAAAGCAAGGCTATGAGTTCCAATATCGCTTTACGGAACATAATTCAGGAGTGGAGAGACAGAAATGATAATGCACAACTCAAAGTCATTCGTGCAGCTTTCTCGATAGGAAGTACAGATGATATGATCCTTGAAGCATTACAGGAGTTGCAGAGCATCTGCCAAAGAAGTCCCAAGATTATAAAAGAAGTGCATAATATAGGAATAATACCATTACTTGTCAGGGTCCTGGAGTCGAAAGACAGGAATGTGAGATGCACGGCAATTGAAATGATACGAGAACTGGCTATGGAACATGAGGGAAAGGTATACGCTTCCTCCATTTCTGTGATTCAGACACTGAATCATCTTAAGATCAGTTTTCATAAATGAATTTTAAAAACTAATAATATATTTTGTGCATTATGCGCGGTTTCTTTGTTAAAAATAATTTAGATCATTGATCTTATAAAGTAATTCTCTTTAAAAAATTCATTGGGACACTGGATTACTGGAAACAAACTTTTCTAGGTCTGCCACCACCACAAAAGAGACTTATCTGAATGTTTGTCCTGGATATTAAAACAGTAGAGTATCTTACCAGTTGAAGTATAATTGTATATGCAGGAACTAATTGGGAGAACACCAGCCATAGCGTCAGTAGTACGACAACTGTCCAGCGGCTACAAACCTATTAGGCATGCAACATTATTATTACTAATTGAGCTATCCAAATCTAGATCACTCTCAGACAAGATAGGGAGTGCCAGAGGGAGTATCTTGATCCTGATCCAAACCAAATACAACAGATCTCGAGACACATTTGCTTCAGAAGCAGCAGATCAAATTTTAAAAAATTTGGAGCAGTGCCCTAACAATATCAAACTGATGGCAGAAAACGGATTCTTAGAACCGCTACTGAATAATTTAATTGAAGGTAAAGTTAATATAAGTACTAAAACCCTCTCTAAATTAGCCAGGTAAAGTAATATTTATATTGTTTCCATTTCTATGATGCCTATGATTAACTAGTCATTGGTCCATTTTTTTGAATAAAGTGAAATGGGTCACTAAACGGCTTTCATTTCAGTCACCTGGAAAGAAGTCAAACAAGTGCTCATATTGTTAGCATAGGGCAAAGGCTACATAAATCAGACCCATCCACCAGCCATTTGTGGAGCCCTTGAGTCACTTGGATAATGTTTGTAGTTGTAAAGTGATGTTGACAATCGAAAACTTATTTTGAGCAGGGAATTTGGGCAGGAAGTTGCAGATGGTGAACTACCTTGGTGAAATAACACTTGAAGAAGACAGCAAGCCTCATGTGATAGAACGGGTGTCCCCTATACTCATTCAAATGCTAGATAACGAAAATAGTTTGACACGGAAGGCCGTTTTCAAAGCCTTTGCACAAACATCCTCTAATCCTGCCAGTGGAAAGACATTAGTAGAAGCTGGAATTGTCAAAATCATTGTTGACGAGTTGTTTACCCAAAAACTGCTGAGTGAACAAACGGACTCACTAAAAGAAGCTTCAACAATACTGGTAAATATTCTTGAATCTGGAGTTGAGCTGGAGAATTTAATGATAAATAGTAAAAGGCATACCATGGCTTCAGGTTATGTTGTGTTCAACATCATGAACATCATTAAAAACTCCAAATCCGACGATTTGAAACTGAATCTTGTAAGGATTCTCTATCAAATTGCAAAGTCCACCAAATCAGCAGCTCCAGTTGTGTCTGCTGTCAAGGAAAGTGAATCAAGTTACACATTAGTTGAAATGCTTAACATCCCGAGTGACGAAATGGCAGTCTCAGCAATTAAACTCCTTACTTTACTCTCATCCCACATCGGGCATTTACTCATTGAGAAACTGTGCAAAACAAACGGGCAACCCGAGGGGCTTGTTCAAAGCTTTTTGGACCCGGGTCAGATTACAGAAAGACAAGCTCTATCGGTCTGTTTGCTGGCAAAACTTCCTCACGAGAACATCACACTCAACGTTGCATTGGCTAGTAAGAACACCGTCCCTGGAATATTACAGTCAATATTTGAAATCCGAAGAGCTACAAGACAAAACAGATATTCACGCATGTACTTGGAAGGGCTAGTGGGTATACTGGTAAGATTTACAGCAACATTGTATGATTCTCAAATGCTATTTCTGGCAACAAATCACAACTTCACAGCGGAGTTAACTGACTTGCTTACAGAAACATCAGTTGAGGAAGTTCAAAGGTTAGCGGCAACTGGGCTGGAGAAACTCTCAGCTCAATCAATTCATCTATCCAAACAGCCTCGGTTGGAGAGAAAGATGTCTGTGCACCAGTACCTTCCTGGTATATTAGCATGTGGGGCACCAAGGAAAACTCAGACAAAACTTTGTTTAGCTCATAAAGGAGTATGCTCTGAGCAAAATACATTTTGCTTGATTGAAGCAAGTGCAATTGAACGGCTCTTACTATGCCTAGAAAATCACAATGTGAAGGTGGCTGAAGCTGCATTATCAGCCTTATCGACATTAGTAGACGAAAAGGTTGACACAAACCAGAGTGTGAGCATGCTCATTGAGATGAACGGCATACAGCAGATAATGAAAGCTCTAAAGTACCACAAGGATAAAAGTCTGTGGCATAAAGCACTTTGGGTGTTAGAAAAATTCTTAATGAAAGGTGGGCAAAGGTCTCTTTCAATTATGTCGCAGGACAGGTTGTTTTATGTTTCAGTGGTGACTGTTTTCCATCATGGAGAAATACACACGAGGGAGATTGCAGAAAAGATACTCAGACACCTTGAGGAAATGCCTAGTGTCACAAGCACCTTTACTATGTAGTTTAGGTTTGCGAAATTGTGACTGTTGACATTGTAAATTGTAATGCAGTGTGCATATACTAATCCTAGGTACAGACTGAGAAATGATGAAGAGAGAGTTTGGATGATTGTACAGAGATTAATATTGAATGCAACGGTATGTTAATTGCTCTTAAGTGTTCATACATGCAAAAGAAAAACTACTAGAGTTGATATCCAAAACTCGAATGCATGGCATCAGATCCAGGCTTCAATGCTGAATCGCTGCCCCAAGTTATAAACATTTTTATGGTTAACCAATAAAACTCACTAAAGACTCTTAAAGATTCAACCTAGAGACATGTACATGATCCAATTTTTCTCGATAACTAACGATTGGGACAGGTCATGGTTAATGAAAGCAATTATGTTAGTAAACACAGTCTCCTTTGAGGTCCAAGACCCCAAGGTAATCCCTGCCTGTTTAAAAGCATAAGTTTTGGTTTAGCTACAATAGAGGCAGAAGTTACCATGAATTTGTATTTCATTTTCATAAGTTTATAAGAAACTAGAATAAGTGGTAAAAGGAAATTTCAGGTTAAACCAAGGAATTACAATTTCGACAGAAATTGCCACTTACAGCTTCGTATGTATGCGAGAAGCAGAACTTCTTATGAAGCTCGAATTCCTGCAACTTGCGCAACCGAACAACAACTAAAAGATCCTGTTCTGAGTGAGTTGCTACTCCTAGGAACTTAACTGTGAACACAAAAGGGAAAAAAAGACAAACACACACACACAGTGAACAATAATTTACCTTTCTACTTAAAATGAAATATGTGCTTTGTTTCTAACTATGTTACTCTGACTCAACTGCCAGTGTCAGACACGACACGTTCTTGGAGTGTTGGATACGGTTATTTCCGCAAAGTTTTCAATTTTTGGTGTAAATGAATTGTCGTGTCGTGTTGGAAACTCCAAGTATTGGACACGCAACACGCTTACCAAAGTGAGGTGTCGGAGTAACATACGTTTTTAAACTCAAAATAAAATGTGTGCTGTGATTTTAAACTCAAACCTAGGTGATCTCTTCAGGAATGAATGGAGTTTCATGTGCCCATGGCCTCCTTCTTCCTGCACAACTGTAAAAACCAGTCATGTAAGTACAGTGACAATAAGTTGCATTGAAACCATGCTCTTTCACCATAGATTCAACATAAATGCTACTCTATCTGTTACATTTGAGTGAGGCATTTCATCGAACATATAGCGTGCATGTACTACATTTTAAGGATATAAACTGTCATCTTTGTTACCATTTGCTTCAGGTTTTTGCTACAGTGTTAAAATTAATGCTCTTGAATAAGAACGCTTGCACGGAAATCACTGCATTCAATATCGTATATTCGTAATTTTGGTTTTTTTGCTTTGCACCCAGGTTGGTCCATATTCGAGTCAAATAAGACTACAAGTGCGGCAAAACTCTCTCATGGGTTCTAATCCCGACTACATTCATTGGGGACTCGAACTCCAGACCACTAGCAGTTACCATTGATCAAAATTCTCATTACTGTCATTTACATGATAACCCACTTCTTTCTATACGCCATCATTCAAATTTTTAATTTTGCTCAAGTCGGATACTAACCACAAGATTATACATGCCCTTCTTCAAAGTTTTACAGCAGCTGTGAGACCGAATAATTATAATTAGAAATCATGTTAGAATAAAAGGTCCGAAATTTAGAATCCTTGTCTATATCATCAAATTCATCCAATCCTACAACTACAATATACTCTAGAAATCAAGAATCGCCAAAAAAAAAAAAAAAAAAACACGAAAAAAGAGGAATGAATTACATTTTGTTACACATTTAATGAAAACAAAGTGCAGAGATCTGTATCCCTTCCATCACTGCAAACCAAGAGCACATCAATAACAAGAAACCCCGAGATGGAAGGCCGTAGGTGGACTGCTGGAGCTAACCTTTCGGCGTCTTTAGCTCCTTCAAATGGCTTCTTTTTTACCTTCTTTAATGTACATTACTCTAAAGGTCGAAAATTAGTTACAGCTATACAGCAGCCTGCACTCAAGGTGCAAACTCCAAACATTATAGTGCTGTTAAACCGCTGAACTCCCATGGATGCCAGTGTCAAATGAACGTAGATGGAAATGTTGCTTGGTTATGTGCTAATTAAGGTTCGGCTTTCATTGGTCCTTGATCCTCAGGACCTAAAAACATTATTGGAAATGGAACTTAGGACAACCGTCTATCAAGTAACGGCTATGCAACAAGATCTTGGGGGATTCTTTCAAAAAAAAGAAAAGGAAAACAGAACGGGAAATATAAAAGGTCTTACAGTTTTTTTCTTGGTTGTCTAGGGGAGCATTATTGGCAATGAAGCCCATCTGCACAACATTGTCAAACTCGTCTTCCCATGCATTTGGTAGCTGCAAGATCGAACCAATAAAAAACTCGTAATCAGGAGATGGTGAAAAAAAAATCTGAAAACTCACAAGGGGAGATGAACTAAGATGAAACGTTTACAATCGGACTCACACTGCTAGACAGCTTACTGTGATTCTATGTTCCAATTTAAACCAAAATTGTCACTTGCAGTTGTCAAATAATCACTAATGATATAAGAAGTGACTAAGTCAAATTGTCATCGTCGATGTTAAATTGGTCACCGGAAGTTATGAAATATTGTTACCGACTTAAAGGACTATTGATGATATTAAAAGAGTTCTATAATATATGTGGATAACATTAATCTATGAGTAAAATGGTCTCGTGATAATCTTATCAATTAGACTACCACATATGAGATTTTGTGGTTGAAAAAGCACGAGCGATACTAAAGATAGCTAAAGAAAACATCTCATGTGGGAGCAAACCTGATGAGTGGGTTCTTTGTACCCTCCCATGTTTGTCAAATGTGAATTAATAGTTCTTCTCAGCAATTCTGAACAGTTTCCGATGCCAGGAAGGCCTGGCTGTAAAATGGGTGGATGACTGAGATGAAGTGGAGGATAAGCCATTGGCATACTTGGAGAAATTCCGACACCAGATCGGGCTGAAAATTTGTGCTGTGAAAAACAGTCAAGCCAACGTTAAACAACTAACATTTTCGTAGTTTCGTATGCACTCTTTTGTTAGGCAATGCGTGAGCAACTGAGATAGTCGATGACACTCACATCTTTCGCGAGAAGCTGCTCAATGTTGAAGTCTAATCTAGGATTAACTGTTGCAAGCTTCATAGACAAAAACTGTACAATACAGAGTCACAAGAAGAGAATCAGGTATGATTCAAGCACAAATGTAAGATGGCAGGTATGTTTTCATCTCATGATCAAATAGTCGAAACACAGATAAAAACATTTCAAGCCAGAAATTCAATCTGCAAGAAAATAGTGTGGAATAAGGACGTTAATTCTTTTACGTAACAATCTCAATGAGAGTGAGAACAAGCTAGTTACTCATAAATAAATGAAGAATGTTATAGTAATAAGGATTTAAGCTGGTCTTATACTGCAACGGTCTCGTACAAGACTTACTGGGCTACGGACATGCAAGTGTTTGGTTTTCCTACCCATAGGAACAGTTTATAGACTTTATACTACTCCATACATACATAAAGCAAAGACATAACAGAACAAAAACGACTGAAAGTAACAGCACTGACAGACCAGCTGCAACACCACTATTCAGCGTGAAAGTTTAACTAGGGGGGTAAAGAAGACTTTAGACAGTACCTCAACCTGGCGTTGTAATGATTGTACGTAATTAATAATTTCATCTAACATGACTGCTTTTCCGGTAACCTGTAAAAACAGTTGATTAAATTAGAAACTACGAATGACCGTAAACCAGCTTTTTACTGATACTAGAACCAGATATCAACCTTATTGCAACCAGGTACTAGGTCTTGGAGAAACTTCATCCTCTCACTGATCTTTTCCCTCCTGACCTATCAACCATAGACGTAATCATCAATTATTATGACGGAGAAATGGAGAATAATCTCCCACTTGCACAATCATAGAGGATAATTACCCTTTCTGCTAGACTGTGACTGTTAGTGGCCTGCCCTCTTCGTGCTCGTACATGTATGTAATCATCCTTTGGAGGATCAGAATTTTGAGAATTCTGTTTTTCATTTGCCTTATTGCCAGTTGGCGCTGAATTGTGCTCTCCCTTCGAAATTTCGGAAATTTTCACTCCAGCTGCGCCAGGCTGCTTTTGAGTTCCATTAGTGTGCCCAGACTCCACATCCTAAGGTGTTAAAAAAAAAGCCAATATTAAGATCAATGAACCGTGACTATCATCAGCAGCAAATTACCCAAGTCCCTCGAAGACACCCCCAAATGGCAAGGCAAGGGATCATATGTAGGTATTCAGTATTCTTACGTGCTTGCTAACTAAGAGAGATTGTCAGGATGGTCATAATGAAATTGTGTCAAGGAAATAATTGAATGACTGTGATTTCACGATAAAGAGAAACGCAATCAGTCAATCAGTTAAGTCAGCCATTTTGCTTTATTTCATCCTAATACAGAACCAAAAAAACAATCCGTCTTCAGCTCCATTGAAAATGGAAGCAAATGAATGATGACCATCAAAAGTGAAAAGATTAAATACAATTTAAGTCTTATAATCTACCTGATTAACCCTTTTTCTTTTCTTTGCTCCAAGCCCTAGAAATGAAGAAGGTTCCCCATCTTCTCGAGTGCCACCACGACTTAATTCTGGTTCATCAGTCTCATTTCCAGACACTGAAACACCTTGTTTCACTTCTCTGTGACTCCTTTCCACCATTGATTCATTTTTCTGAGAGAAACCTTCCACAGCCCCATGTTCTGGAGGCAAAGAAACATCCTTGGAGGTTTTCTCTACATTTCTATTACTGTCTTGAGAGTGTCTATACGGTAAATTTTTCATAGCATGACCTGGCAGAAGCTCTTGGGGACCTTGCGCCACTGTTCCACCTCTAAGATAAGGATTCACAGATTGCTCAACGCCAAAAGGGTTGAACAATTCACCAATATGCCCCCCACTGAAACTAGAGAAACGGGCAGCACGCTCAATGAAAGTGGAATCACCATGATACTGAGATAAGCTATGAGTCATCATCTCTGACATGTTTGGTACAAACATGCCACCTTTGACCATGGACATTGGATCAGAAGCAGTCATGCCACCACGATGAACATTCATGTCACTATACCCCAACGATGCTGCATTAACAGAATGCTCCCACACTGAATGGCCAAAAGAATCTGCCATTGTACCTGAGGAATATGAAGGACCAACTCCATCTCCACCAGCCACCATAGCATTCCCATCCGAAACTATCCCCATCGAGGAATTATCGTTAAATCGCCAGTGACCAGACATACCACTTTGAATGGGATCTAAGTTCTCTTCATTCCTTTTCACTGCCACTAAATTATTCTTATCACTCTTATCCATATCCAACTTCACCCTATCACAATTCAACAATAAATTTCCTCCTCTCTTCACTTCTGCCTAACTATTTGGGCTAAATTAAAATCCTTCAAAATCCGAATTCCCTTGCTAAACTAAATTCACAATTCACAAACCTGAAAAATCATGAAATCATCCAATTAAGTGACAAGATTCCCCAATAACCAAAACTCAACTGATAAAACTCCAAACTTTTACCTATAACAACAACCGTAACATAACCCCAGTGCCTCAAGGGCTCCGGCAATTTGCGAGGTAAAACCGAAACAAGCAATCCACACAAGTACACAACACAAAAGACAGCAACTTTGAAATTATAAAGTACTATTGACTGCTATAACTGAAAGGGTCTCAAAAAGCAATAAGAAGACCAACTAAACAAGGAAGTGAGAAATGTCAGGTACCCACTTCAATTAATACATTGATAGTAACATTGCATCATTAATAACAGAACATATGTACCCACTTTATCATATGCAAGTACCAAATCAAACCCCCCAATATCTAATAATCAATCACTTTACTTTTACAACAATTATAAATTTGGTACATACATTCACACACACACACCAAAGAATCTATTGAGCTTCATAAAAACATATGTAGGCCATAAAATCACTAAATCAGTCAACAGTAAATAAACACCCAGTACTCAAATTTACAAACTTTCTAAATTAAAATACGGAAAATTCAATAATACCCTTGATTCGCCACTTTGCACTTGTTAGTTACCCTCTTTTTGAACCAAAGAGTGTTTACGAGTTTAGAAAGTGACGACTTTCTTTTTCAAATCGACCGTGTTTAGGAGAACTACTATTTCAAAAAAAATTAAAAATGCCCAACCTAGTAACCTCAACTTAGAATCATTTCTTTGGGTGTCAAATAAACAAGGCACAAGGTCAATACAATATATGGGAGGGGGATTAAAACCCGTAACCTATTGTCACGATACTTGCATCTTAACTAGACAACTCAAGTTAGAATCATTAAAAGGGAGGAATAAAAGATACCCAATTCAGAATATGGCCTACATTTGATACTCAGACCACCATTGAAGCTTTTCACTGAGTTTTTTAATGGATTTGAAATCTTTTTTTGCTAAAATAAAGTTTGAAATTAGTTGAATATTAACATGAAGTATACATGTTTGATGATTACATAAGTAAAAAAAAAAAGTGGTCCAAAAATGAGACAAGAGTTGAAGTTAGATGGGTCAAAAGAGAGAGAGGTTGAAAAGTGAAAAGGTAAATAAGCTAGTAGAAAAGGGAAAGATGGTGGATTTTATACCCACGCTTGTATTGTTAAGTGAGCTTTTGATGATTAGCAACTTAGTTTAAATTTGTTATACTTAAGTGTTATAATTTTTTAAGTAAAATTTGAAAGATTAACCAAATTTTTTGGGGGTATGATCCCAAAATTAACGGTGGTCAACGGGGAAACAATTAGAAATCTGACCATAACCATGGCAGGAATCTAATATACAAGTTGGTGTAGTATTATTAGAGGCGATTCTAGGATTTAGTTGAAGTGTGTATAAATTTGGACAATGATAGCTCGATTTTAAGAGAATAAAAGGTTTTATGTTTACTTTGACAAAGTATATGACACAATGGTAAATAACATTGAGCAAAAATTATTTAGGACAAGTATGGACACCGATTAACTTCAAATTATTACAAACAACTACTAGATCTACATAATTCATCTGATTTTTTACGGAGTACTCTAAGTCTCTAAACAAAATTATTCTTATTTTTAGAAAATAATTTTACAATAAACAATTCACTGAAGATCATAGTCACACAAATTATATCACTACCTAGCTTATTTTTAGTTGGTTACATAAAAAAAAAAAAAAAAAATCTCGTTTGTGACGAGGGTATCCATCATAAGATTGTGACGGGTCAAGTAAAATCACATGAGTGGATAAAACAAATTATTTGTGACTTGTTAGACATTTTAGTTGTTGTCTTATCTATTCATATGGGTGATATTTAACCCGTCTGTGACGGATGTACTCGTCACAAGGGAGTATTACTATAAACAAAGCGTCTTACTTGAGAATTTTTGTGCTATAAAAAAATAAAATGAAAAACAACAAAGTTTTTTATTTTTTGTAGCAATAGGTCTTGCTTGCGACGGGTCGCGGGTTGCGACGGGTAGTTTGTGAGAGGAAATGGGTAGAGGGGACAAAGGAGGGTCCCCTCATGTGCTTCCTTACTCAAGGCAAATGGGTTATCTGTGAGAGGATATGGTATCCGTCACAAATAAGTGATGGATACCTTCCGTCACAAATAAGAATTTGTGTTTTTGTAGAAGGAAAAAATCACCAAAGATTTGGTCTAAAGGCATGTAAGTACGATACGATACGATACTCCTACAATCATTGGTATACTCTGTTTCTTTATTCCAATGTCATTATTAGTTGGCATTGGGACTTGTAGTCACGCAGGCCAAGGACTTAGATTAACGATGTGCTTTTATTATACTCCTAATTATACATCGTACAATAAAACTTAGGCCAATTCTCATTTGTAACCACGTTATTCCGTCACGAGTTTATGATCTCTTATAAAGAATAAATGAGAGAGCAAGTGGGAGGGTACGTAGAAGGAAAATTATGAGAGAGCAAGTGGGAGGGTACGTAGAAGGAAAATTATGAGTCATAAATGACCGTCACAAGTAAGACGGATGAAAAAATTAAAAGTTTAAATCAAAACAAATGCTTCTATTCGGAGAGGAGTAATTATCGTATAGGATCAAAGTACGGTGCCATTGGATATCGATTTTACTCCAAGTCTCCAATGATCTATCTACCTTTTTTGGTTCTACAAAAAAAAGTACTTTTACATTGAAGTATAATAATCCTCTTCACAAGATAATAATTTATAGGGTTATTTAACACGTATACTCCAAACTATTGACGGTCTTCTGAGAATACTCTAAGTTTCAATTTAACTCACAGTAGAACATACAATTGACATCTCTTCTCATACTAAACTCGGATGACTGGCTACCTCTTTAG
>JAOWBH010035363.1:0-15635 GCA_028566215.1 Silene coronaria
ATCTTACGCTCTTATAATCTCCTTTGAGATTTTAGCCTTGAAGAGTAACGCTAGTAAGTCTTCATGACTTTTTCATTTTAATTAATCTCTTAAAAGTTAAAACGATACCCCTGATGCAGTCATGTCGCTGCCTTGTCCACCTAATTGATTTCTGATATTACCTTAATTTTATGTTTATCAATTTAATTGAATTCTGAAACTCAGCTTCAAACTCCATTCTTGTAAATGTTATCATATTCTAATTGGAATTTAACTTGGTTATAAGTATTACCCTTGCCCCCTAATTGATTTCTGAAATTAATACTCCTTTTAAAATGTTGTTTAATCTTTGGCTTTCAATTTATTTATTATTATTATTATAAGTTTCAAAAAGAAACATGGGTGAGAGCCGGGACGGAGGAGCAGTGAAGATAGCGTGGAACGAAAATCAGCAGAGATTCGAAACACAAGACAAAAAGGCGTATTTTGAGTGCGTCTTCAAAGTCGAGGGTACTCATCATGTCCAAGTCATGGACCTGAATCACACCTACGTACCTCCTTCCAAGAGAGGCCTTGGTTTGGCTTCTCACCTCTGCGTGGCCGCCTTCAACCACGCCCGCACTCACTCACTCCTAGTCTCTCCTACTTGCTCTTATGTCTCTGTACGTTCTAATATGTCATATTATTCATTTTCTCTCATTTCCAGAATTAACACGACCATGGATGACATCGTAATTATATGCGCAGGAGACTTTCCTTCCTCGGAACCCATCATGTCCGACGCTCGTTTACAAAGGATATGGTGATATTGCTGATGTCCACTCTAAAATCTGAATGTCTTAGAGCATTCTTACAAAATTGGTGAAATCTAAACATTTTTAGAATAAGTTCAATTAATTGAGACAATTTCTACACCCATATATATATATATGGTTTTTTGTCAAACACAATCTTTAAAAAAAAATTAATTCCAAACACCATCTTTAAAAAAAAAGTTTGTCAAACACAACCTTTAATAATTTTTTTTTGTCAAACACGATCTTTTTGCTGGATTTTGACAACTTTTTGACCGATTGTAATGAGGTGACTTTCAGTCGATATTTGAGATAGCAAACGATGTCGGTTTGAGGTGTTTTTGGACTCGTTGGAAAGACGGGAGTACATACTTTCAAGGGATTGTCAATACAATGGTCAAAGGTGGCCTAATATGGGGTTGATTGATGTGTAAAGTAAGGCTAGTCAGAAAGTTTGGGTTTACAACGAGTGGTCAGAGGTTTTTTCACGGATCTTTTAATGCGGTTATGATGTTTTGTTTGGTTTGAAATTTAGTATGTCGGTAGAGGGAAGTGCAAGGTAGGTAGTAGTTGTGTTGTTTGTTGTAGTTGTTATTTGCAAGTGGTAGTTCGAGGAGAGTGAATTTAAGAGAAAAACAAACAAAAAAAAGTCAAAGTAGATTCTCGCGTGCGAAAGACTTAAGTGACCAAAAATACTGCACATAAGGCTATATTTGACCACTGTGTCGACAACCCCTGGAAAGCCCGTACTCCCACCTTTCCAACGAGTCGAAGAACACCTCAAACCGACCTCGTTTGCTATCTCAAATATCGATCGAAAATCACCCCATTGCAAGTGGTCACGAAGCTGTCAAAATCCAGCAAAAAGGTCGTGTTTGACAAAAAAAATTTTATTAAAGGTTGTGTTTGACAAACTTTTTTTTTAAAGGTGGTGTTTGGAATTATTTTTTTTTTAAAGGTTGAGTTTGACAAAAAAACCCTTGTGATTATTACCGGTCTAGCGGTTTTAGTAATGTAGAGAGAATGATTAGCAGTAGTAGCTGCTATCTACTTGTAGCTTTTTTAACTTATTTGAACTACTTGAGTGTATCATGTAGTTGATTCTGGCTCGATTATGTCTAAATTTGGCATTGCCTTAGAGATCTAACCAATCTCAGTTCCCATCATATCTTACTACATAAGACCACCTTTGACTGTTGACGACCCCTGGAAAGTCTGTACTCCCACCTTTCCAACGAGTCTCACCTTATTACAAGTGATCAGGAAATTGTTGGAATCTTGGAATCTGGCCAAAAAATCGTGTTTTACAAAACTCAAAAGAAACAAAATAAAATTTCGGTATAATTCAAAGTCATGTTGGCAGAAACACCATAAAAACCGATTCAGTACTCAAAGCCAAAGAAATTTAAAAAGAACAGATTCTATACAAGTTGGAATGTAAATACCCACCCACGAAAACTAACTAAAATCAAATTTAATTTAATATCTCGGAACTCTGTCTTGAAATCACATTCAAAGCAAACACCCACCAAGAACTTCATTTTACAACCTGCACAGAGGGCTATTCTAAGACGGTTATTCAACTAGTTGGAGTCAAATGAGCTGCAATAAGAGTAGTACAATATCGAGGTGAGAAGATTCGAACCTAAGACCTATTATCCACTATAACTCCATCGTAGCCATTAGACTAAGACATCCTCAATTCTAATCAAGAATGAGATGAAGAGTGCATTTATGCACCTTAGTCAATATAGTAAACAACAATAATGTTACAACTTGTCATGATATTCTGTTTCCTAATGTTACAATGCAAGCATAGTAGTAGTATACCTGGCAAACGGGTTGACCGGGTCGGGCCAATTCGAGTCGGGTTAGTTCGGGTTTGAGATATTATCGGATTAGTCGGGTCGGGTCGGGTTAGTTCGGGTTTCGAGTGTTTTCCAGGTGTGTTGGTCGGGTCAATTCCGGGTCAAGAATTAAGAGAGAAAAAGTACATTTTGTATCATTTCCCGTTATTTCAAGTCTTTTTTTATCAATTAGAGTCATGTTTTGTCCTGTTATTTTCAGGTCAGGTGGTTTCGGATCGGGTCAGTTTCGAGTCAACAAACATCGGGTCATGTTCGGGTCACATTCGGGTGTTGTTGTTCAGGTCAATTTCGAGTCTCGGGTCAGCCTTTTCGGTCGGGTTGATTTTGCCAGGTCTAAGTAGTAGTATCATACGGAGGAGGGGCATGGTCAAAACAAATTTGCGCAGAACAGTAGTTATTGTGTACAACCATCGTTATAGTAGGTGGTACTCCAGTTAGCTAAAACAAGTTTAAGGTAGCTGAAATAAAAACATATTCCAAATAAATTATTTTTCTCCAAAATTAAACTAATTAATATTGTAGGATAATTCAGGACGTTATGATAAATATATAGAACAAGATTAGTGATATGTACAACTTGAAAATGATTCGTTTGTTACCTTGATCCTGATTTGGAGAAAATTAAGTAGAGTAAACTATTCTGTTTTCTTCTCATCCTCTTTCACTATTTTGATCTCCAATTGTCCCTTCAAAAGCAAAAAAAAATGATCTCCATCGTCTATCAAAAGATTACATAACACAAATTTAAGTGATCAATTATGAAATGTCAGGCATTTGAAAAATATGTTGGTCGATTTGTATTGTATTAAACACGGGTAAAATGTTGTATACTCCCTCGATCCCGGTCATTTGTTGACCTATTCCATTTTTGGGTGTCTCCGTCAATTGTTGTCCTTTTCATATTAAAAATGAATTTGATGAACAATTTGATCATTCACACTCTATTTAGTCCACTTGTCATTTACTAATTGACTCTCTCTTTTTTTCTTGATTTTTGTGCCAAAATCAAAGGATAACAATTGCCGGGATGGAGTGAGTATATGATAACGAAAAATAGCAGAAAAATTACGAAGTCATCAGGTTGTTAAAAAGACTTTTTACATGTTCTTACCTCTTCTCCAGCCATCCGCGTTTTATGTCTCTTTTCTCTCTCCGCTGCAGGAATAAATTTGGCAATCACCTTATGCAAAATGCTTCGATTTGCCGAGATTCCAATGATCGAACACATGACCAAAACAAGAATAGCCGCCCATAAGGAACTGTGTGCTACTACCGTGTAAATGCCGGCTATAAACGCCAGCAAGGTGCCATATAAGGACTGCATTAATAAGAACACGCTTCGATCGACCAATAACCGAGCCATATCGGTTTCTGAAACCATAGACCAGATCAAGGAGAATAGGACCAACATGGAAGTACACATTGCATAAACATCCGCCAATAAAAATACCAAGAAACCTGCTTTCTTTGCAAGAAGGGCTTCCCCACTGTCACTGTTAAGGCCACCGGGAAGGGTGAATCCTGCTGCGAATGTAATTGTTGCTAAAAGAGCAGCAACAACCGAGAGGGTGTTCCTTATTTGATCTAAATTAGTCCCTGCTTGAATATATGATGTTTTCAGCTCTGGGTTCACTTTGATCTGTTTGCACATTTTATCCTGCAAATTATTTAATTTTGAACATAAATCATTTTCCTTCTAATACAAGAACAACATCAGAGCCTTAATCCCAAAATGATTTAGGGTCGGCTGATATGGATCATTTTCCTTCTAATAATGTCAGAAATGAGATGTCCAAAAGTGTATCTTTGACACTAAGTTACTGAAATGGATAATCTCAGAAATATTTATGCTCTATATATACTTAGTTATATGGTTAAAATGGATAATCTCAGATACAAAACTGTCGGAACATATAGATTCGAACTTCAGAGGTTGGTCTTATAATTAACTTTTTAACCCTCTACTCATGTGTATGGAGATCATCTTACCTAATAATCATAGAAATTACGTTATTTATACATACCCATTCCTCATGTTCCTTACAAAGTTTGGCAAGTAAGTCCATGGCAGTTCTGTCATGAATATCTTCAATGGCTTTCTGGACCTCATCATCAAGTAGAAGTGCCTTTGCAAAATATATATTTTTTCTGTCCAGTGCACGGTGCAACGCAGTTGCACCATCACGGTCAATCATGTTCTTAAGCTCCGCAATGGATGGATTTTTAAGGAACTTAAGGTATTCTTTGTAAGTGTTTAGTTTTATATGATGCAAAGGAGTGTCATTTTTTAGACGACAAGCCTTTTGTAGGTCTTCGCATGTTTCAATAAACGCAAAAACAGCCAGGTTTTCTTCTCTTTTGCAAGCTTCAATCCAATCGAAGTCTTGTTTTTCTATTAGAGAAGGCTTCGTCAATAAATTTACCAGCCATAGCGCATTTGCTTGTTTGGCACAGTCGAATGCTGTCTTTCCTTGATCATTACGCAAATTAACCATCCACCAATATTTCTCAAGCAGCATTTTGGAGGTTTTCTCTGCTCTCAAGATAAACAAATTATCTTAATGAAAAGGATTAATTCAATTCGCTCTTTACATATTCTCGGATATAAAATTAAAAAATGTCCTACCTTGGCAGGAAGATAAACGATGAAGCACAGTTGTGTCGTCATTGCGACGAAGCATGTGGAAACGAGGCTCTTCAATTCTCAAAATCTCATTCACTACTCGTTCACAGCCAGACTTGACAGCGAGAAAGAACGGACTTTCACCCCTATTGTTGAGAATCTTACGCATGACAGGATAAGTTGATAAAGTCTCTAGTGCAGTTTCTTGTGTTGACATTGATTGCAAGGCGGAATGCAACGGTGTATTTCCATCATTGTCTAAATGACCAGATATTTTCAACAACAACCTCACTACATTCCCTGTTTTTACAAATTCTAGACTTAGATATCTAGTGAATCCCACCATTTTTCAGGCTTATGAAACGTGAGCTAAAATTATTGGATTGTGACACAGACTATGCTTTAACATCTGAATAAATATTATCTAAAACAGTTTTTAGTGGAATTATTTGGCTCGTCTTGAGCAAGACGAATGGTGACCGTCTTAAATGATAATTTGGGAACTACAAGCATAATATTAGGCAAATCACGGCAGTTTTTTCCCTTTTATTCTCCATGGGTTAGGGATGTAATTTTTCTGGGGATTTTATATGATATTAAAATTAAGTCAAAATTTGATTCCAACAAAATAAATTTAAGACTTGTCGATGTTTTGACTGCGCGGACTTTCCTCCCAGACTTCTTTGATAGGGGGTCGGTACTGGATAAGGGTGTGCAAAATCTGGTCCGGACCGGAATATATTGAACCGGAACTTGAATTAAAAATTTTGCTTCGGTCCCCGGTTCACTAATTTTTAAAATTCCGATTTCCGGTCCAGACCGGCCTAGGATCGGAATTTTCCGATCCGGACCGAAAAGATCGGAATTTTATTTATTTTCTTAAAATATTATTTAAAAAAACATTAGAGACCTACTATAACCGGTCCATTCCGGTTCGGATTTTTGGACCGGAGTTTGAAAAAATAAGCATATAAAAAAATTCCGGTCAACCGTTACAGTCCGGTCTTGGACCAGAATGTTTCCGGTTCAAAAAATTTGTTTATTCCGGTTACGGCCCGGTTTTGGGCCGTTGCACAACCCTAGGGGTGGGGTGTTCAATGGTGTGGTCCTGTGGCTATATTAGTCCGGTCTAGACTAGACCGAACATACGAGCGAGTGGACTAGATTAAATGGACCGAATATAATTTTATATGCAAATGTGTTGAATAAACATTAACGGATGAGTTACGAGGTAGGCTCTGTTTGATAAGCCCTTTTTGGTAGCTTATTTGACCAAAAATTCAGCAACCTTATCTTTTCGAGATTGTTTGGCAAGTAGCTTATTTAAGCAAAAAAGCTACCTGAATTGAAATGCTACATAAGGTAGCATTTGAGATTTCAGGTACCTAAACTAATTTCGTTTTAGTGTTTCACCCCTTTAATCTATTAATAAATTATTATAATATTTTTTTACGTCATTTTACCAAAAATCAGCTACCTTTTCAGTTAGTTTTTATAATATTTTTTTACGTCATTTTACCAAAAATCAGCTACCTTTTCAGTTAGTTTGTCAAACTACCTTTTCAGGTCCAAATTTCAACTACCTTATCAGTTACATTTTAGGTTCAGGTATAGTTTCAGTTAGTTTTACCAAACATAGCGGTAGTATAAAATTTTCACTCCAAAATCGTCTAAATTATAAGTACCAACAAATTAACCAAAATTTATACCTTCTAGAAAAATATATAGTTTATAACTTTATATAAGGTACTAAATTATTTTGAGAAGTAGTTAGAATGAGGTATCTTTCTTAATAATAAAATGAATCAAATATCATATTTTTTATTTTTGTCTATACATTTTACTTTTGTGTCATTCATGATTAAGAAGACTACCCCATCTTAAATGAGCGAAACAATAAGAGGTAAATCTCAAAGGGTAAATTAAGATTAGTAATAAGAATTAAGAACTAGAGGAAGGTAGAAAAGTTACCTACCTGAGCAGTTAGTAGCCAAAATTATTAGGCTCAAGAGATCTCTGGAACAAACAAGAGAAGTAGGAGGGAGAGGAGACGCCAAGATGGTCTCAGCAACACGATTGAAACCCTTATTGATCACATAGTAGAGCGGAGTGTTGTCATCCTTATCAGCAATGGTACAACTCTTAAAATCCGGATCCATTAACAGTATCGCCATCGCAATCATCTCATTCGCCTGATGATGTCCCAAGGCAAGGTTCAACGGCGTCTTACCACCCTCAGTCAAAGCCAACCATGGTTTCACGTCATCCTTGTCATCCCACGACAATGATGCGTACATTTCTATAATAAATTTGACGAACATGATGTTGCTGTTCACAGCAGCTACATGGAACACGGTATACTTGGATACGTCTGTAGCCTGAAGGAGTTTTTTTACGATATGTTTGGGCATAATGCTCATAGCTTCCTTCAAAAATTCGACCTTGCCGGTCCATGCGGCACCATGGAAGACGGTTCCCACGTGCATGTAATGAGTGAGGAAGTACTCGGGAGGTTGTGCCGCGACTGCTTCTTTAAGAAACTTCACATCTCCCTCACCAGCCGCTTTCCACAACGCCTGATCCATTCTTAGCTTATTATTTTGAAACTACTGATTTTTTTGTCAACTCTTTGCTTCAGTCTCTTGCAGTGTGCTACACTATATATATTTTTTTAGGTGTTGTTCCAAACATTATATAATACTCACTTCGTATGCCCGCTTGCCCACTAGTACTCTAGTAGCACAAATATTATCATACCTCATCAATTTTCTTTAATTGATTTCTACTAATTACTAGTCGCTACTATTCGTTCAACTTTTTTTTTTCAAAATGTTGG
Source organism: Silene coronaria (assembly GCA_028566215.1). Taxonomy (NCBI): domain Eukaryota; kingdom Viridiplantae; phylum Streptophyta; class Magnoliopsida; order Caryophyllales; family Caryophyllaceae; genus Silene; species Silene coronaria. Next base: position 8,101 of record JAOWBH010035363.1, read on the forward strand.
GTCTAGGCCGCTATCAGGTGGCACCGAATCTCGGTACCACCATAATTAAAGAAAAATAAAAATAAAAATAAAAATAATATAAAGTTAATTTTGGTTTTCCGACAACGTTTTAAGAGTAAATATGTAATTTTTTGTTGATTCAATTAACTAAACTAAATTCATCAACAATATTTTAAATTAAAACAGTTTCACATCTTATTTAGTCAAATTAGTAATTAGAGTGTTGCGCTAAACATTACTCGTTTTGACCTAAAATAGCATATGAATTTCTACGTTAGTTAGCAACTATTGATGTGACGATATATGTTTTGAGAATTTGATCTGGAAATTTTTGAAATTAAAAATTTGCTGATGCGAAACATATATGGTTTAACCATACATTAGTTTTTACAAATGATGATAAAATGTTTGTTCCTTACATATCAATTGATTAAGCCGAAATATATTTTGTTTTAGTCTTTTGGGTTTTGACTCATTAACTCAGGGACTGTTTGGTTGGAGGTATAAAAGAAAGGGAAAGGAAATCTAGGTTAGTAATTCTCTTTATAAGTGTTTGTTTGACCTAAACAAAGGAAATAGAATTTCCCCCTTATCCCCCACACTCCAACTCCTTACCCCCCACCCCCTAAGAAAATGAAATTCCATTACCCTTGACCAATACCATCAAACCACCACTACATCTACGTCGTCAGCCACTGACCACCACCACCTTTCCATGGCCGTCCCCACCACCCTACCACTGACATCGTGACGACACTACCAATCCACTATTGCCGCCGCCACCAACTTTCCGTCGTCGTCCCCACCACTGTCGAAATCCTCCCCAAGCCACAAACCACCATCAAACTTCATTCTAAACCCTCCCCTACCTACGAAACTCCCTCCCCCACCCTCATAAACACCCTCCCTCCCTCCCTCCCTCACTCTGGTAAATACCAGATCTGGTGTTTACGAGAATGGGGGAGGGATTTTCGTGGCTAGGGGAGGGTTTAGAATGGTTGGTTTGGGGTTTGGGTTAAGGCGAGTACGACAGTGTGGGGTGTTAGGGATGTCCATATGACGATGAGGCGACGACTGGGTGGCGACGGCGACTCGAATGGTGGTGGCTGTGGCGTAGGATGAGGTGGTTTGTGGTGTTAGTGGTGGTGTAGGTGGTGAATATGGTGGAGGTTGGTTTTCAGTGGGTTGATTCCTTTTTTCTTTTAAAAATGAACCAAACAACTAATATGATTGAAGGGTAACCCATTCCTTTCCCTCCCTTCCCCTTTCCTCATTCTATTTCATTTTCCTTTGTTGAACCAAATTCCCCCTCACTTCTTTATGTATTGGACTATGCTAATTGGAGTACACAAGTCGTTATTTACCACAGATGTGGCTTTGTCGCGCAAGCCTATCAAACAAATTAATCGTACAACCAAACTATGTTGTAGAGAAGTAGGGTGTCGAATCCACAATGATGGTGTGATTAGAATGACTATAAGTCTCGGTTTTTGTTCTAGTTTAGTCGAGAAAAAAGATTGAGGGTTTGAATATTCTAAAATGAACTAAGATAACGGAAATAAGAAATTAATTACCTTATTTAACATTTGGGAAATATTTTTGAGTTTTGATTTTTGTCCCCATTATTTGATTTTTTGTGATTTTTGATAGTGCTTGTTTGGAATTGACAATTTAGAAGATTCACTTAACTTCACTTTCATTTATTCGATCTTGACTTAACTTTGTTATCCTACCAAATATAATATAACAAAATCAGTACCAATTTTCGATAAATAACCACTTATTCATAATTATTATAACTAAATTTAAAACTAAAAATAATTAAACTAATAAATGAGGTATTTGGCAATTAAAGCACACAAAATTGGGACAAATAAAAGGTTAAAGTATGAGTAAAATGACACTAAAATACGACTTATCAACCACGTTAACATGGTATTTGTTCCAATTCTTTAGAATTGTCAATTATATCAATTTTTCTAAAATATGTCCTAAGGGCACTTGTTAAGGATTATGAAATGGAAAATTTTATCATAAATATCATGGAAAATTGTAATAATAATGCAGTTTTTTAAATTCTAAGCAAAGATGTCCGAACAATTGTATTACTTACAGAATAAAAAACGGTATAAACTATGTCTACGTAGATTTTACGGAGTATTATCAATTCCCTAATAAATAATCAATATAAATATATTTTTGAGGCTTTTTTTCGAGCGACGTGGTAGTCTCCAACTTTTTTAAAACACTGAAATTAATTTTAAATTTAAGATATTTCTATTAAAATTAGAAAATAATTATTCATTTACCATTTTCCTATTGGAATTAGAAAATAATTAATTATTTATAACTTTTCTATTAGAATTAGAAAATAATTAATTATTTGCAGTTTTCTTATTTGAATTAGAAATTAAATATACTATATTCCTGTTAGAATTAGAAAATAATTAATTATTACAACTTACCTATTAGGATTAGAAATAATTAATTTTTTACAATTTTCCTATTGGAATTAGAAATTAAATTTACAATATTCATGATTGAATTAGAAAATAATTAGTTATTTACAATTTTTCTATTAGAATTACAAAATTAATTTTAATATATGTGCACTTAATGTCTAACATTTCTATTAGAATTAATGATTTTTGTTAAAAAAAAATGGAGGTATTAATGACAATAAAATAAAAGGAAAATATGATAAAATAATTAAAAACATATACGCAATCGATAAAAGAAAACGTGTATAAACTATATACTTTGTATTTACCACACTTACTTTTTACAAAGATTTAATAACAATTATTTATCTTTGACGTAGTTTACTTACTTTAACATAAAATCAAACATGGGTTACTGGGAACTCTCTATCTCATTGTTTCATTTAGTGATGGAACGTAATGAAACAAAGTTATTGTCAAACTTAAAACATATTCGCTTTTTTTTTCTTGTTTTTTTTTCTAATAAAACATTACAACCAAAATGGGCATATGGTCAATTCTTTTATATACCTTTTTCATTTATGACTATTAATCATAATATTTGTACTTTTTTAAAATTTGTTTCATTATGTAAATTTAATTCTCTTTGAATATGAGATGAGGAATAAAGAATTTGTCTTAGATGTGGCACAACAAAACCCGTATTTAATTTTATATAGTTTGAAACATTTGATTTGATTATAGATGCCTAAGACTAATTTATATATATTCTGTTAATTAATTTTTTAAAAATAAAATAAGAATTATTGAATACATATTGAGTGAATTATAAGAATATGGTTTTAGTTCCTAAAAAGAAGTAATTATAAGAAAATATATATTTCACATTAATAATATAAAAAGGAAAGTAAGGGACAATCCACAAAATATGTATGGTGTTGATTTTAGAATAATGGTGACCATGTGTCATATAGGCAAAATAGGCAAACCCGTAGGGGAGAGGATTACATTATGTGGAGGATTAAATTATGTGAGATTATATCCTCACCAAACAAGCCGCGAGAACAAAGAAATACGGTGCTTGCTAGGAGTAGATTATTACTATTAAAGGTTAGACCGCGAAAAAAAAAGGTAAAGTTAGGATAATAAAACTTTTTAGAATAAGAATGCCCTAATTAGAAGCTTTTAAAGGAACCCTGGAGGAACGGGGTTAAAAAAAATAAATTATAAAATATTTTGATGATGGAAAAAAATATTATACTCATTGTTAGAAATGTTCCCAAGCTATTGAGAATAACAAAGAACACCAAACGCATTGTTGAGGTAGGGAGGAGGGTCCAAAAAAAATGGATCTAAGAAGCGTAAAAGTGTATCGTATCTGTATTTCATTTATCATACTTTAGATACAAATATCAAATGAAAGAAGGCATGTACATATTGTATATAATACAATAATAAGTGGTTTAAAATATAATAAATTGTTATTTTTGTTTTATTTTATCAACTAAACTCTTCAAAAATCAAAACTACTATCTAAAGAAACAAAATTTGTCATACAAATGTCAATTAATTTTGCTAAGAAAGTCACAAGGTGAACCAATAATAATGACCATTAATCAATTTATATTAGCATTAAAATTGTTCAATAATTTTCTTTACACAATAAAGGTTAAAACGTTATTATACATTATAAATTTAACCAATTATTTTAGAATTCGTGCAACGCACGGGCAAAAAACTAGTATATAATAACGAGGTTCGCAATCGCTTTGTTGGATAAATAAAGTTCACATTACAACGGGATAGTTCATAAGTTTATAGCGACGACAATAGCAACCATAAAATTCAACTAATAAGTAAGACGCGAATGAATGGTGCATAATAATTTACATCATCGGAGTTGTGAGAACAGCTTCAATTTGAGATTTCATAAAATGGTTCATGGTATACCCGTCTTCACCAGTCCCATAAACATCGTATAATGTCCTAGATAGATTTACGACCCGAGTTAATAACGTCATTGGAACAACAGTTGGTCGAAACAATTCTTCAATTATATCCTTCCAAGCATTTTCTAATACAAAGTGTAGTTGTACGTATGCTTCTTCTTGTGTCACATTATATTGTTTCATGTAACATTCCACTGCTGAGGCAACGTGATGACCTCTTTTCTGCTCATACTGTTCAAATGCAAGTGAAGTCATTATATTGTCATGAAATTGATGGTAATATTTTATCAAAAAAGAAAAATTTCGTTTTATTTCAGGTAGAAAAGATCCGTTTGTCTAAAACAAGTTAATATTATACTCCATATATCATTTTATATAGAATAAATTATCAATTGCACCCACTTCAAATCCACTTTTTTTCACTTACTCCCACGCCAAATTTTTTTTTAACATTACACCCAAATTATTTGCTCAGGTTATATTTTGCACCCAAAATTTATTTCCGGCCATTTTTCAGTCAAATTTCTATTTTTTTGTTTAAATCAATATCTTTATTCCTATTTTACCCTTCCTTCTTTTTATATGAAGCATTCAACATTTCCATCTTTCATTCTCTCCCTTCATCTTTCCTAATTTAATTTCAATTATTAAGATAACTCTATCTCCATTGTTTTGTTTATTTTCATTATGTGCAAAAGATTCTTAACTTGTTAAACCTTTCCATAGTAATATCATCAAATAAAACACCACATTGATGATGTACAATACCACTCACATACTCAAACATTCCTTGCTTAGAAATTCTAAACCCAGAAATTAGTCAATGCCTAGAATTATAAAACTCGGAAATTAGGGTAAAAAAATGTAACCTTAATCAATGCATAGAAATGATAAAACCCAGAAATTAGGGTTACAAAATTTAGCCTAAGTTAATGTCCATAAATGTAGAACTATTACAAAATCAAATTGATTTCAACAAAACTATACAAATCAAAGAAGCTAAGATATAAATTAATTCGAAGAAAGAGAGATGGGCAACCTTTGAGTGATGATGACTATTGATGAACAATCTTTCAATTATAAACCCTTAAATAATAGAAATTGAGCCGACGGATTTGGGGGATTTTTAGGGAAAAATTTTGGGGGAATTTTTAGCGTTTAGGAATATGAAATGGAGTGGGTAAATGAAAAGTCACGAGAAATTCACATTTAATAGACGAAGGGGCAAAATGGTCAATTTTTTAAATTTTGACGGAAATATGGTCTGAAAAAGGTCTTGGGTGCAAAATATAACCTGAGCTAATATCTTGAGTGTAATTTTTAAAAAAAATTGATGTGGGAGTAAATGAAAAAAAGTGGATTTGACGTGGGTATAATTGATAATTTACTCTTTTATATACTATTAATTATAATTATAATTGCATAGTAATACTGAATTCAATAAATATAGGGCGACAAAGACGTATTTTCTTACAATATAGACTATATAGTAATATTGAACTCGATTGATAACATTTCATATATTGAGTCTACTCCCATGCATGAGAGCAACGTTTTACTTATTTTTATTGTCAACTGAGACATAAAAACAGTTCATTATAACCTGAAAAGTGAAATATATTATCCAGAATAAACATCATCTTAACACTTAACTGATAACTTTAAGGAAACGATTTTAGCGATGAAAATGTACGTACCTTATGACTGCCAATATCGTTCAAGATCCTAGCAAGCACACAAGAAGCTTTAACAGCCTTAGATGACTTGTAAATCCATTCAAAGGCGTCTTTACTTACAATATCTCCCATTCCTAGAAAAACTGAAGTAATAACATAAAAATAGCCCGAGCTAATAATTCCATTTTTCATATACTCATCAAATGTCGGTACGTAATTTTCATGACACCATTTCGCTTCTTGCATATAGCTATATATGGCACATCGCTTTTATCTGAACAGTTAAGCAAAAATAAGTTCTTAGTACTCCGTAATAATAACAGGTGTAATTATTATAAGTGTATGTTGTGTTTCCGTGACATAAGTGGCGGAACAGGGTTAGTAAGGACAGTCGTCTCTACCAAACGGCAAACGATATAAGTTTTGGTTGCCTTACTTGCAAGCGGACATAATCAACAGCCCATGACCTTCCTTCTCTAGCCAAATCTTTCTCGAATTCTTCGCACGTCCCAAGAATCAAATTGTAGATAAATTTCATATAATCTGGAAGCTGGATCACACAGCTTTTGTCCCACCTACGTTTCACATGATCACATATTTTCATTTTAAATAACGTATTGATTTTACGCTTAAGGCATGTCAAATATTATCATGTGGGATGAAAAAGACAAAAGTTATGGGAAAGCAAAAGATTTGTCCTATATGCCCATGTGAAATGATATTTAACTAGTTTTAAAATTCTTTAGTACTAAAAGTGATATCAAATTAGTTATTTCAAGTCAATTTGGATCAATGTGATTCATTTATTTATGGTCATATCATTTTCGGATCAAGTCGGGTGCAAAATTCCTCCTTCATCCACCGGGTCTAAATTCAGGTCAATTAGGATTTCAAGTTAAATTCTAATTCTTAATTCACGTCTATTAAGGTCTCGCTTCAGCTACCAATTCTTTGACTACAACAGTAAAAAGTTATTTCAAGTCATTTTGGATCAAGTGGGCCAACCTTTGGATTGCATCAGTGAAAAGTTGTAGTTCGTGGACGACACCATATGCATCGTAGGCGTCGTCTACGATGGATATCAACTTGAATAACTTGTTGCAAAATATTCTAGCGTCTGAATATTCGGGTTCGGTGTATACAACTATACACCTAACAGCCAGACATTAGCCTCCATTAATCTGTCCCTTGCAAAGGGCAGTTTTCCGGCTAACTCCAGCCTTTTTGACCACCTAGTTAACGTAAAAGTAAGAGAAAAGTTGTTAACAAACGTGAGCTTTAACGCGAGCTCGAGCCAAATTCGAGTTCAAATCGAGCCTGTATAATTGTTGATTTTCTTTTTTTTTTTTCTTCCGATATTTTTAATAACAAGACTTGAAGGTTATATGTAAAGAAAATATTAGGCAAACAAATGAGACATTTGATATGTGTGATACAAAGATATAATCATGATAAAATATTTTTAGAAA
>JAOWBH010035474.1:0-15632 GCA_028566215.1 Silene coronaria
GGCTTGGCCGGGCTGTGTGCTGAAAGAGCCCGAAGGCCGGGCCGGGCCGGGCTGGCCCGTGCTGATGGCCACCTCTATTTACTGATGTTCACATCAAAAATATATGACTTAAAGTAAAATTTGGGTAACTATAGGCTCCATTGATACACGGTATGTTGCGAAATAATCAGCATATTCAAGACTTTTAAAATGTTTAATTTGACGGATCAATCAACCTTTTTAAGTACTTGATAAATGACATTAATTTACAATATGTTGATCCACGGTATATTCACTTAGTAGGTTGTGAAAAAAAAAAAAACAATTAACCAGTTTATATATCGATAGAACAGTCTATTAACTTAAAGCCTTTGATTACCAAACATTTCTGCTAAACATGTTAATCGAAATGTACTATTTAGTCAAAAATGTCAATACAGCTTATCTTTTATAATCTATTTGACCAATCCTATGTGTCAATAATAAAATATTGAGTAACAAACAGGGCATATAGTCCTATTTACATTAATTCGATGCATCTGTCTTAACCTTTAAGTTAATAAGTTATAAACGATTCTTATATAACTTTTAAAAATATTTTACATATTAAATACAATTATTATCGACATGACAAGAGGGTGATATTTTTTTTTTCTCTACGACTTTTTATTTTCCACTATGAAAAACGTGAATCGCTTGTGAAAAGGGCAAAGTTTGAGGGTGACAAATTTCCTGCCGGAAGGACGTAAGTCTATTGTCTCATTGTCTCTCTCAATAAAAATAAAGTAATAATAATACAGTAAAAGTATTCTTTAACCATGGTTAAGAAACAGCCAAAAGCATTATTTTTAGGCACTCTTTTTTCACGAGTACGTGACAAAAATAATTGAATGAAGAAGAATAAATTAAAGCATTAATCCTTAATGATCACATTAATCACATACAATGACACGTTAATAAAAATAACACAAATTTCATTTGTGACAGACATATCCGTCGACGGGTCAAATACTATTCATGTGGCCATGTGGGTAGATTAGATAAAAGCAGATTGCTTAAGGAGTAACAATCTGTTTTGTCTTATCTACCAACATGAATAGTATTTGACCCGTCGCAAGCTTGTAACGGATATATCTGTCATAAGGGAGACTTTCTGTAATAAAAATGACAAGCCGTAGGCTAAACCTTAATTAAGCTAGGTGGAGAATGATTAAGAGTAGGTGTTTAGACCGTTTTTGGACTTATCGTCATTAATTAATTAACTAATACGGAGTACTCTAGTGGTCGGTCTAGGGTATTGACATTCTAGCTTAATTAAGTTTAGAAGATTGAATAGGATTAACATAACTTAAATATTCTAGATGACTTTTTAATCATCCCAATTAGCCTTGGTACTTGGTAGAGATGGCCTTTACTCAATCATCGAGTCTTGGCTTGTGTAAGTTTTGTGATTTAATTCTCGTTATTTCTATAACAGATGGAGATTGAGTTGTATAATTTATAATCAAGTTATTTTTTTGGAGTATATCGTCGATTTAATTGGGTTTGAGCCTATTTTAGAACCATTAGGGTGGTAAAACCCCTCATGAGTTTTAACACCGCTCATTCTCATGGATCGAACATAGGACATATGGTCTTATTAAGTTAGAGCAAGTCATTACCTATTGATTTAAGTGTTCATGACCTCGTGGGTATTATTATCACGGTATTTATTAATGTGTGCAACAATAAACATTTAAATTGGACCATATTGGCTCAGATCATCAATTTGGGTGTCGGGTTAGATATGAATCATGTCATCCAAACCAAGAACAATTTTGCTAGCTAGGTTTAGGCTATGTTTGGCAAATTACCTGAAAACTGAAAAACTAATAGAAACGTAAAATTGTAGCTGAAAAGGTATCAGAAAATTTGGAGCAAATAAGGTAACTGATTATATAAAAAAGAACGTGCTAAATCCCGCGCATCATTTTACTCAATCTCGCGCACTTTTCCCCCTTATTCCAATTGTACCCTTCTCATATCAACCGAAAGACGAGAGAGAATTGAAAACCTAAAAAACCATTTATAACACAATATCACCGTCACTTCCCCACCACCATCCCCTCTACACTCGACCCACCGACCACATGCCACCGATGACGATTGATGAAGGGCCATAGACCACAGACGACGACCCTAGACCACAAACCACCGCCTATTCGATGACTGAAAACTAGGGGAAAAAGTTGGGCAAGACGGGCGCAGGAGATCACCGACAACGACATAAGCCTGTAGACTACCGGTTTGGTGATGATAGTTGAGTAGATATGCAGGAGATGGCGAGGGCGCCAGGGCGGAGTCGTCGACGGCTAAGCGAGGGAGATGGTGGAGAACAAGGGAGAATGGGGTGGGAGGAGAGGTGGTCAAGGTGGTGAGCGGTCGGAGGTTGGGCCGGGGAAGGGGTTGTCGGATCAGTTTAGTTTTTTCCTTTTTTTAGAGAGGAAGGGTATTATTGGAAAAATTGAAAAAGTGTGTGGGATATAGTAAAAGGTTGCGTAGGATTTAGAGTATATAAAAAAGTGTTTGACAAACTAGCTGATTTTTGATGAAATGACGTAAAGGAATAAGATAATAATATATTATTATAGACTAAAGAGGGGAAATAGGAAAATAAAATCAGCTAATTAGAAATATAAAGTAGCTGAAATTCAATATACATTGAGCATAATTCAATGTAGTCTTGTTCTTCTCTTAAACCTTTCAATGCATCTTGCTTGTGACGGGTCGGATTTGAAGACGGGTAGTTTGTGAGAGGAAATTGGTAGATGGGACAAAGGAGAGATAAGGAGGGACCCCCCATGTGCTTCTCCACTCACCCTAAATGGGTATTTTGTGAGGGGAAACGGTATCCGTCACTAACTTGTGACGGATACCTCCCGTCACAAGTGAGATTTTGTGTTAATCTCATGCAACTTTACTACTTTATCTTAAACTCTTAATCATCTTTTTCTGCTTTTATATATAGTTCACATTTTCAGATGAGCTACTGAAAATGGTTCTTTTCACTGCACATAATTTTTGGTGGAGAGTTACATGTAACAGCTTAATCACCAAGACCCACCTGGGAAATTATCTTCCATTCAGTTAGTCTCCTTTAATCTTTGATTTTTCTTATTTAAATTTGCCAAATTTGAAGAAAAATTGAAAAATATATACCACCCATAAATCTGGTTTTATTATGCATTTACTGATGTACACAACATTATCCCATTGCATCAATGGCTCCCGCAAATTGCGAGGTAGGGGGCGGATGTACGCGGCCTTACCCTTGTGGTGTTAGCAATACAAAGAGGCTGTTTCCGAATGACCCAAGTTGAAAATTGTGTCGAGCCTGTATTGAATGACCGCTACTTCACATGTGAAAGAAGCGCAGACACTTTAGTGAGTCGCTTCACAAGGCTGTTTTTATGCATGTAATTTGGATAAAAATCCCGAGGTACATCGAGTGTACCACGTTATCGTAGATTCTGATTGGTTATTTGCTGGAAATGCTCTCAAATCCAATGTTCTCATTGGGTTCTCATTAGATGATTTGATTAGTATATTGTGCCTTTTGTTGTTCAAAAGTGATCATCTTTGATTAGGTGGAGACCCATTCAAGCCCTTTGGATTAGGGAATAATCTAGTGTTGCAGTTAAACCATGTAAGATTGAATTTTTAGTTGTGATTTTAAAGTATTAATCTTTACTTGGGTATGTATTATCGACGCAATTTCATCTTGGGTCACTTGGAATCAGTCTTTGTGTTGCTTACACAAGGGCACGATTGACCCCCATTTGGGCCTTATCCCGCAATTTGCGAGAGCCATTGGGGCACTGGGGTAATGTTGTTGTTACTTGTTAGTATGATTATGTTAAATAAGCTCTTTTTTTGGCTTATGAAGGAGAGATATGGAACTAGAGTAGTGCCATTTGCTAGTCGAAAATCAGTGAAAAAACTAAGGCGAAATAAGGAACAACAGAATGAGGGTGTATTGCAAACTGTGAAGTCATTAGATGATACCAATGGAGTGGACAGTAATCCGTCTTCAACGCGTGATATCATTGATGAAGACTTATCCTTTGTGAATAGCAAAAGTGAGGCTAGTTCGGTTAGCAATGTCGTTCCTTCAAGGAGGAATGTTCTTCAAGCTTGCACATTGACTTCTGGGTTGATAGCTGCTCTAGGGTTCGCAATTCGGCAGGTTACACCTTCTCGTCCCTTTTTCTAGGAGGTGTTTGTTTTCTACGAGTATAGTTGTTTTTGTACGATAATTTGGTTCTGTCATTACACTGTCTAGTTGATATCATCCATTTGAGGTATATATGTGAGTCCCGGATTATGGAATGAAACACAAGAGCTTCAGTTTATGAGTCACGAGGACTACTGTTACCAGTTGGTTTATGATGTGATCTCATGGGGCAATTGCCAGGGTATCTGTAAACCGAAATTCTTGTGTATTTTGTGCTAAAAGAAATGAGATATTTTAACAGAAGAAATTTCTTGATCGGAGGGCTATTATAACTACGGAGTTCTACTCATTCGCTCATTCATTTACGAGAGTTAAAAGGGCGTATTTCCTGTGGTATATCTTGCAACAAGCATTAATGAGCTGAACTTGAATTTTCTCTTGTGAATTCATGTATATTATAATTATCAGAGAATCTAGCATCTTAATGCTCCATCGATAAATGGCTTGCTTGGTCTTAGAAGAGGTTATTTCTAAAGCAAGTTATTTTTGAATTGGTGAATCATACGCTTACACAAGAATCACAGCTGTTGCATTACCCAGAAAACTGTGCAGTTTGTTCTGTAAATAAAGCATGCATTTTTTTGCTGTTTTTCTCTTGAGTCTTGATATTTTGATTTCTACCAATTTCTTAAGTGCCAATAAATTTGATTGTATGTTTGTGTGATCCCGTTGATTCTTGATCCTATGTTTCTCTTTCTCGGAACAAAAATGTTCAGGTATCACCTCTGGCATCGGAAGCAGGGTTGCCATTCTTTGACTGCTCTCAAGTGTCTTGTAAGTTGTATGTTTATTGCTTTATTTCCCAACTTCTTATACCATTTTTTTTGCAGATAACAGCTTTGACAAATTGAGTTATTCTGTATGATCTGACCTTTTTTTTTGCTGTTTTTGGCATATGTGTTTCAAGAGGCTAACGTATTTCTTTTCTCCTGCAGTTGGTTTCGAGGTTTGGCATCTTGAGTTGATTGCAAGTTTGGTTGTGTTAATATCCGTATCCAGATACACCTTACTAAACACCTGGTCAGATTTTGCTGAATCAAGTGAATCAGCCAACACGCAGGTACTCCCAGTTCTTTCTAGAGAAAAAGGACTAGTTTCCCCAACAACACCGTCTCGCTACCTCAATGGCTCTAGAAATGGAGGGCAGTCAGTTAATGAGCCATTTGCTTTACTCCATCATAACTAGAAGCAAAGAATGGCGAATTCTGTAAATCTTCGTGACAATTGAATTATTCCATGTCCTGCCATTTGTTTACATTTGTGTTGTTCTGTAAATACAGGTCCTGACATCGCTACAGACCTTTGATTACCCGATTGTTGCTTTTCTGCCTGGGATTAGCGAGGTTTGGATGAATGATGCTTCTTCATAAAGACTCTTAATTGCCCTACAGTAAGCAAAGAAAATCTCTGACCCATATTTGGTTGGTTTGATATCAGGAATTACTTTTCCGGGGCGCGCTGTTACCTCTTTTTGGCCTGAACTGGAAAAGTGCTCTTGCAGTTGCAGCTGTTTTCGGAGTTCTACACTTGGGAAGTGGCAGAAAAATCTCCTTCGCAATTTGGTAAAAACCTGTGTTCTTTTTTTGGTAAAACTTCTTCTCTTTATGTTCTTGAATTTCAAATACTGAACTTCAGACATGCTTTTTATGCTGTCAGGGCAACATTTGTCGGGCTAGCATACGGGTATGCAACCATTGTAACTTCAAGCGTTGTTGTGCCCATGACAGCTCACGCTCTAAACAATCTTATTGGCGCTGTTATCTGGTATCAGACATCAAGATCATCGAAACAAATGTTGAGATAAATACTTTGGAGCGACTTTTATAACAGTTTCACTGATGTTCCACTGTAAATCGACATGTTCAGAATGCAGAATTCACTTTGTACAAAAATTATACTGGTTTCTGATTAAAATGAATGATCATGCAATTCAGTCCTATGGTTTCTGATAAATGTGAGGTTGTAGGGAAAATTTGCTCAACTTTTGATTACCAGCTTTATAATGCTTTATTCTAATTTTGTATGAGCATTTTATAATTAGAGCCGGGTTTACAAATTCTAGATTAAGCTCATCTTCATTCAATTTAATTAAACACGACTACAAACTATTTGATTCACATCAGAAATTGCCCTGGTTAGTAATGTTAGAATATAAAATCGATTATGGAACTCCAATAACTCAAATAAGTAGTAATATAATATTTGCTTAACAAAAAATAGCAGTATAAAAGTAAAAATAAAACAAAAAAAGAAAGAAAATAAAGGAGTGAGTCCAATGAGAGTATAAGTTTACGTTATTCTAGTTCATGAATTTCGATTACTTGTAAGCATTATTAACTTTTTTTTCCAGGGTAATGATAATGTCAGAGGATAAAATCATTCATTAATTATTACAATATGTATGTGAATTTTTGTGATTTAAGTAATCGATTTACCTAATTCAACCATAAAAACACGTAATGTACCATATTTACGAATGACATTATGACTCCGTTTTTTTATTTAGTAAAGATTTTGTACCTTTCTCATGTCCTTTGGTCAATGGTGAGACCACAACTGACTTCCTGGTCTAAACTCTCAGAAAATCTTATACTTCCATCATTTCTTTATAATAACAATAATAACTGTTCAACAAACTACAAATATTCAATAACAATTACAGTACAAGTTACAACATCGAGTTGTTATTTCATATACGGATTTTACTAAATCGTACCCGAAAAAAGTTTTAAAAAATGGGAGGATGTTCAGTAACAGGAGGGTGCCCAAGTGACTATGTTGCCATTTCTATATCTTCCCTTTCTCTACTTCTGTATGTTACACCAAAGTTTCTTCCTTTTTAAATTTTTACTGCTTTACTTAACCTTAATTTAATTTATGTTTTTGTATGAAATTACTGATTTGGGATGTTTATGTGGTTTAATTAATGTATTTTTGATATGGGTTTGTTGTTTAATGTCAATTTAATGTTAAATTTTGATGAATTTATCTGAAAGTTTTTACCTTTTCTGCAATTGATGTGTTTAGATTGATCAGATTGTTTAATTGGGGTTTAGATTGTCTAATTTTTAAGTTTGTATATTTGTTTGAACTTTTGGATAATAATTTACTCATCCCGTCCCGATCATTTGTTTACATTTGATTACAATGCTCCTCGAATAAAAAAGGTAAACAAATAAATGAGACGGATTGAGTACATGACAGTGTTATAAAGATTAGATGATAGTGCCTCCATTTTAATGAAAATGGAATTTTAGAATACAAAGTTCGGATCTTTGATCAAATCTACTCCCTCCGTCCCAATTATTTGTTTACCTTTGATTAAAATACCTCTGACAATGAATATAAAAGGTAAACAAATGACTGAGACGGAAAGAGTACTACATTATGTCAACAAGAGTCAGTAGAAACAGCTCAGGTATCACTGTTCTAGATTTCGGCATGCTGATTTAGGATGTCTTGAACTCAGTATGACTCGGTTCATTTTGTTGCATTTTGCTTCATGAATTTTCTTTCTCTGTAGGCTTCTTGTCCGTTCGGCATTTCCGTTTCTGATTTACAAGCTATCAGTTCCTAAAGGCAGTGCCTTTTGGATTCCTGCAATCCAAATTGTTGCGAGCTTCAATCTTTTGGGGTCTGTTATGGTAAGGATGTATCTTCGCAAAAGTTATATGAGATGGTCCTGCATGTAAGATCAACCCATTAACCCTGTAATTAGTCACGAATTTGGTTGGTCCTGCCTGTGAGACCGTCTCATACAACTTACAAAAACTCATTGCTTGCATTTTACGGAGTAATTGCTAATTTGTTGTACGTGATTTACTTGCAGATGTCCGTCAATCTGATTAAATTTGAGAAGCGACATTGGTGGCAGTCATGTTATGTATGGGCAGGTAGCTAATCACTTATATTGAGTTCAGATACGCTTTACTTATCATTGCTGTGGTTTTCTGATATCAACCTGCAAATTCTTTTATATTCGGGATCTTGTGTACAGTTTGGGCTGAAGGACCTTTCGGATTTGGGATGCTGCTCAGCTGTCGCATAGTACAGGTCTATCATCTGTATTTTGTCTTTGTCAAGTAAGTCGAAGTTAAGAACACAGAGAATAAGCTCTTATTGTTAAGATTTGCAAAGTAGCAGTTAAAGAGTAGATTTTGTACCATAAATTGGCTAGGTCCTACTTTGGCCTTTATTACAATAACTTATCTAAGTTGATTATCTGAAAATTTTCTACTTCAGGAAGCGGCTACCAGCAATAAGATCGCGGTTTTTTCTACCACTAATTCTCTTACCATGGGTTGCAGGAGCTGCATGTAAGTGTAACGGGTTACTTGATTTGCCCTTTGTACGCATTTAAAATGATAATTCATATTAAGTGTTAACGGTTTTTTCCTATGTTTAGTCGGTTTTCAATTAGGTTAAGTCAGTCCACACATATAAGTTTATCTTAACTAGATTTGCTTACGCCGAGATGTGTGACAAGTGTCTGTGTCTTGGATGTCTGATTTTCAGGTATACACATAAAGAAACCATTGAACTATAAATGTCAAATGAATGTTCTATGGACCATTCCAGTGGTGTTTCTGCATTCTCTTTATGTTGTTATCTTGGTTGGCTTTACAAGGTCCATTCGGCATGTCGATTTTAGATTCCATGAGCTCAAAGACCTCTGGCGTGGAGTTCTTGTTTCTTCAATTTCTGTTGGTATGCTCTTTTATCATCTTACTATGTCTTTATTCAAGCATCACCTTACTTCCCAAACACCCCAAAAATACACAAATGTCAACTAGCTTATATTAGACGATAAGGTCATAAACGACCGATACTCATGACCTAGGTTAGAAGCCCCGTCAGCAGCAAAACTACCCTTGTTTTTCACAAAGATTTGCCGTTTAAATGTATATTCTTGTGAGTAATAGTATTAAGTAATTATACTCGACCTGTCACACAGGATTTTGGGTTGTTGCTTATATTTTGAATGAAATCCATGATGACAAATGGCTTCAAGTTGTCTCCAGATTTCTCCTTGCTGTTATGGTAAGCATTTTAAATGATACTCATTTCGGTCGACCGCAGATCATTTTGGGATCAACCGATCAAGGCTATTTTGTCGTTGTTTTGTTGGTAACTAGCAAATTTGATGTCATAGCAAAAAGCTGATTCTTTTTTTGCCTTTGGGTGAAAATATGGTCCACAGGCAAGTATATTTGTACTGGCATTCTTCTCTTTGTCCAGTTCGCAACCACTTCTGTCACAAATTAGCTTAAGGATCAGAGACCGCCCTGAATTTGAAACCATGGGTCAGGCTTTAGGAATTTCTGACAATGGAATTGCATCACAAAGAGAACAACCAATGTCTGCACATTGCGATGAGCCTCTCGAGAAGCTTCTTTCGAGCAAAAAATTTCGCCAGTCTTTCATGGATTTTGCAGACAGGTTTCCCTCTTAATCTTTTAAATGTTTTTATCTTTTTTGTTGTTGTTGTTGTTTAAAAAATGAGGCATTCCACTATTCCAGAGATTCATAATGACAATGCTATGGAGATGCCCTATACAGTCCTCGAGTTTACTTCAGTTTTTGGATACCGTTCTTAAAATGCACTTTTCCCGTTTAGTTTGAGCTTTCCTGTTTAGTCCGGGTTCCAGCTGGGTAGGACCTGAGGGAAGGTAGTCAAGCTTTAACACTTTTGCATTCAGGCCTTCAGGGTCTCGAAGCTGAGACATGGTTATGCTAGATCAATTCCCTGCCAAGTTATATAATTCTTCAATGCGTCTTTTGATGAAACTATAATCCTTTTCTTCGTTTAATGCAGCTGTTGGGCTGGTGAGAGTGTACACTTCTATGATGAAGTCCTAGAGCTCGGAAATTTACCTGGTGATGATTCTGTCAGAAGAATCTATATGGCAAGACACATTATTCAGAAGTATATTGTTCCAGGTAATTATCTGAAACTTTTTTGTGCTGTTACTTTCGGGGAGGCTTTTCTGAAAGTGTCTTAGAATTTGAGTGACGGGAAGAAAGGTACAAGCATCATACACGAAGAATGTTGGAAATCATTTGGAAATGAATACTAGCTGTAGGATTTAACTGGTTTTTCAATTTTCATATCAGGTGCTCCAATGGAAGTAAATATATCTCACAGGTGTCGGGAGCAAATCTTAAACACTACTGATCTTTCCCATCCCAACTTATTCAGAAGTGCTGTCATTGAGTTGTTGCATTTGATGAGAACTGTAAGTCACATTCCGGCCTTCCAATCAACAAAGTCGAGAACAAACAAATTTCTCCAAGTCGAAACTTTGAACTAACAACTACTTTTTCTTTGAAGAATTTGGTTAGGGATTATTGGTCATCCACATTCTACATGAAATTTAGAGAAGCAGAAGGGAATGGCCATGATCTGGAGCTGGTTACGACCTGGAATGTTGGTCCAAGGTTCAGTTGTGTACAAGCGGCTGATGACCCTTTTCACCAAAACCCTCTCCTACAGGATCTGAGTCACAATGGTCATGAACAAGACATATTGCCAACATGATTTCCCCATCAAGATTGGACAATTCTTTCTGTCTAGCCACACAAACTTATATAAGACCGTCTGACATGCGAGAAATACAGAGATTTTAGACTCACCAATGTATGGTTTGAAATTCAGAGGAATATGAGCTACTTGACCCACCTTGCTAGTTGTCATTCGACATTTCGACCTGCATCTCAGAGGACTATTGTCGGAATAAAAACAGAAGGGTAAAACAGATGCTTAAAGCTTCACATGTCTGAAAGACGATCACTATGGCAAGCGTGACTCTCAGACTATTAGCTTGGAACGTATGCATACATACATTTGTTGTTTGTGCTGCGAGGCCAATCCTTCTCTACATAGCGTGGTTAGTTTTTATCTAACTGTATTTATACTCGGAAACATTATTGGACATAAATCAAAATTCAAGTTAGGAGCATTAACTTTCTGTCTTATTTATTTTTCATTATGTTATCTCCTCAATACATAAGCTTGATGCTTGATGCTTGATGCTTGATGCTTGATGCTTGATGCTTGATGCTTGATGTCTTATGTTGACTTGGTAGTCGGCGATGCAATCCTCGACACAATTTTCATTATGTCGTTCTGCCAACCAACTTTTTTATGTGCATAAGGGTAAGATTACGTACATCTGGTCCCTTCCGTCACATTGTGGCCTTGGGGGTAAAGCTATTGTATAAGGTTAATCATTTATTACCCTAC
The DNA here is from genome assembly GCA_028566215.1 of Silene coronaria. Taxonomy (NCBI): domain Eukaryota; kingdom Viridiplantae; phylum Streptophyta; class Magnoliopsida; order Caryophyllales; family Caryophyllaceae; genus Silene; species Silene coronaria. Next base: position 11,496 of record JAOWBH010035474.1, read on the forward strand.
AAAAAATTTATTGCACAAATTATTAGATGCAAACTGTTTTCCAACTCCTCTGTTTATGGACATTATTACTACACTTTTCTTGCCTTATTTGTCTATGCATATTAAATGTTAAATACAGAGTGCATTAGTTTCAGTTTAAGTCACATCAAAAAGTTACTTGTACGACGGTTTTATGGTGCGACGGAGAAAAAGTGCCCATTTTATGATAGATCATGACCATAAAATGAACATTTGTTAAAAATGATAACTTTATGACATAAAATGGTCACTATTTATCATAAAATGATCATATTTCTCTAGTCGCGTCATACAACCGTCATATAGTATAATTTGCGAAACCACATGGTAGGTTCATCATCCCATAATAATATCCTTATATGGTAAACTAATAGTACTCATTAAATCTAAAAAAACAACACCATGCTTTTAGTTTTCAAAGATCCTCCATGGATTTCCTTCTTCTATTACATAGGTCTTTTGCACATTGTCATGAACTTCATTTCCGTCTTGAAATGGGTATTCATCGCGTTCCTTAAACCCGCGAAAGACCTTAAAAAATCATACGGTTCTTGGGCACTAATCACTGGCTCAACCGATGGGATAGGGAAGGCTTTCGCTTTCCAACTAGCTACCCAAGGCTTAAACCTCGTCCTCGTGAGTCGAAGTTGTACTAAACTCGACTTAGTCTCAACCGAGATTAAACAAAGGTTCCCTCGTATTAACATCATTACAATGGCCATCGACTTATCAGAGGACATGTCTTACATTGCCACGGAAATTGAGAGGGTTGTTGAAGGGTTAGATGTGGGTGTTTTGGTGAATAATGTCGGGATATCGTACCCTAAACCGATGTATTTTCATGAGGCTAATGAAGAGGTTTGGATGAAGGTTATTAAGGTAAATGTTGAAGGAACAATGGGAGTTACTAAGGCTGTTTTACCAGGGATGCTTAGGAGAAGAAAAGGTGCAATTGTTAATATTGGTTCTGGTGCTTCTGTTGTTGTCCCTTCTCATCCTCTTTACGCCATTTACGGTGCTACTAAATCGTAAGTTTTTATCCTCGTTATGGGGGTTAATCATCACTTCCCTGTATATGTTTCGAGTTTAACAGCATAATGTTTTAAATCATGTCTTGGTATGCAATTTAGATTTACGATTGTTACTACAATCATCTAACATGTATGAATCGTCATCTGAAATCGTATTATTATTCATGTTGCAGTTTTATTGATCGATTCTCAAGAAGCCTGCATGTGGAGTACAAGAAACAGGGGATAGATGTGCAATGTCAGGTAAATTTACTTTTCAAAAATCGATTTTAATTTCCTTTTCGATTCTGTCACAAAATATGGTCGTAATAACCTTCAAAATCTTCAAAATTGATTATTATGTTACAGGTACCTCTTTACGTCGCAACAAAGATGGCGTCTAAGGTGGCATTAGTCAAGGGATCGTCTCTATTTGTGCCCACGGCAGAGGATTACGCAGCAGCTGCGGTCAGGAGGATCGGGTTTGAGGCAAGGTGCTGTCCCTATTGGGCACATTACCTTCAATGGTGTGCTACTAGCTTTGTTCCAAAGGCTTGCCTTGATGCTTGGAGGCTTTCTGTAGGCATTCAAAGGAGAGCTAAGTGGACTAAACAATGAGTCTATTACTTTCCATTTCGACTCAAATTCCCGTTTAAGACGTGCATATTCGTCAAACAATAAAACGGGTCAAATTGATTATTAAATGGAAGAGAGAAAAAGTAAAATGTTTAGGGATGGTAAACTTTTGTCTCATATATCAATATTGGGTAATATTTGACCTGTTTTACACTTAAGACGAATATAACCGTGTTAAGGAAGACAAACCGCCATCTCATAAGCTTTTAGGCATTTAGCTATAATGTTTACCAATGTGATTTTGCATATTCGTCAGACAATAAAACGGGTCAAATAGGTGGAAGAAAGAAAAAGTAAAATGTTTAGGGATGGTAAACTAAAACAATTAGTCTTGCTTGTGACACGACACGACACGACACGAATATGGGTATGAATTTCGTACCAACATGGATATAGGTATCGATAATGTTGCGCAACCATATAAGAGAGGAGAGGAATATACTACGTCGACAGCCAATACTATACAGTTAGTCTTGCTTCAGATGGGTCTTTTTGGTCTGAAATAATAAGACGGAAGTTTGTAACTATTTTTCTATCAAATGTGACCACTATTAAAAAAACAAGTTACCATATAACACTGCATGTACTATTATGATTACATTTAACTATAAAATGTTCACATATACCCGTCTGAAAAATAAGACGAAAAATATCCGTCTGAAATAAGAATTTGTGATACCGTAACCATGTGAAAGATAAATATAATCCATATCTATTATAAGCATATGAAAGAAAAAATATAAACCTCTTTGAAATACAATTTTCCAAAATTTCGAGTATTTATAGGTCATGTTTGGTAAACACCATATTGTGGTGGCATATTCGTGGGATTGTGGGAATCTACTATTTTTTAATATGCTACTAATAGGAGCATATTGTATTATGGTATTAGCATATTCAATTTATACATAAAACTATTCTAATTATGCTATAATCTGCTTATTATCAAACACCTTTTTTTAATCTACTGATTTAATTTGATAATCAAACTTGCTACCAAAATCAACTAACCGTTTTCTGCTAACGTTATCCGCTTTTATAAATATGCTTCTGTCATTTGCTAAACAGAGCCATAGTCTCATATGAAAATTAGGGTGAGAATATATCACAATTTAGTTATACAGAGTATATGGCAGGAGGTCACCTATCATTATATTACTCTCACTTGAGCACGCTTAATTGTGGAGTTCTTATGATGAGCTGCCAGAATTTCAAGTGAACTTTGTTGATAATTAACACTTTGAATCCTTTTTAAATGATTTTTTTTCCTAAATACTACGTTTATTATAACTTAATGGACAAAATATTACTCCTTTGTCCCGATCAATAGTTTACACTTTCCTATTATGGGTGTTTCAGTCAATAGTTTACATTTTCTTTTTTTTTGTAAATAAATCAACACATGTGAGTGAGACCATTATATTTTCTATGCATCTAAAATTGCTTTTGATTTTTTAATAATTATAAACGCATTCCTCTCTCTTCACCTTAATAATCGTGTATAAAACAATTGTAAACTATTGAACTAGACAGAGAGATTACATGATTTACATATTTTAGTGTAAAGAAGCATCATTTTGACAATAAAATCGCGTTTTTCTAACTTTTTTTTTTCTTTAATTGATCAAGTCGAAACTTTGAACTAACAACTACTTTTTCTTTGAAGAATTTGGTTAGGGATATTTTTTTTTTTTTGGGAAAATATAAGTTGCTCATTAAAATCAAATCTCCAAACACAATTAAAAGGCATAGTTATACCTAACTTCCTTTGACTTAATTTTCTAAAATGATTTTTCAAAAGTTAGAAACACCAAATTGGTGCTTCTATTTTTAGGGGGAAAAAGAGATTTTCTAATTTTTGAGATTTTTTTTTTCAACTTTTAAAAGTTGTTGTGTTTGGTCAAAAACTTTTTTTAAGGCAAAACATTTTTAAACACACTTTGTTACATTCTAATTGATTCTATCCATTTCCTAACATTATCAGACTTACAATTCAAGTCACAATTACTTAGCCTTAGTCTCACTTCATGTTGCAACTGCAGCACCATAACTTCCGGTCTCTTAATAACATTCTCGATCCTGCAATGATTCCTAGCCATCCAAATGTGGTAAATCAATCCAGCCATACAAATGGGTTGGGACATATGCATACATACATTTGATCCAGCTGAAAATCTTTTGGGTTTCGAGATAGCCGAAAACTGTCGATTCTAAAGACTATAATTCACGATTTTGGGCCAGCTGGGTTCGGAATAAGAAGTCTAGAAATTCACACCTTCTTACCTCAATAACATTTAAGTATGACTCAAGGTATTATAATTAGTATACGGTTTGACATAGACACATTTAGAGACCTCAAGACTACTCTCAAGGTCATGTTGGCGGTAATACACAAAATAAGTTGTATACTCTATTTTTGCTTTGAAAGAAATCCGAACATCTGATATTTCTTATAGCATATAGGACATAATGG
>JAOWBH010035585.1:0-15630 GCA_028566215.1 Silene coronaria
GTCAGAGTTATAATCAACAACTGGAAACAAGAAAAAATAATGGGAAAGGAGATGCCACTATTAAGGAGAAATATAAGAGTTTCACTAATCAATTTGTTCGGCTACATGGCATTCTTTATTCTCGAACAAGGTACTAAACATTATTTCTGTAGCCTTACAACTGCATATTCATTTAGCAGTATTTGATATTTGATTTGTTCTCTCTTTTTCGATTTTTCCAGCCTGGAGACATTCCATGATGTTCTGTCATCAGTTACTGAAGTTCTTCATGAGCTTCTATCTTCTGGACCAGAAGAACAGAAAAATTTTGGCGGAGATGGTACTGAGAATGATGTTGTCATTTTGAGAATTGCTGCGACTCTAATATTCACTGTTTATAATGTGAATAAGAAGACCGAAGATCAAACTTATGCAGAAATATTACAGCATAATGTCCTCTATGAGAATGCTTGTTCTTTAACTTTTGAGCTCATGGGTCTCATTGTCGAGAGATGCGTACAGCTTCATGATCCTTCATCTAGTTTCCTTCTACCTGGCATTCTGGTTTTCCTGGAGTGGCTAGCCTGTTGTCCTGATATTGCAGCTTGTGCCGTTGATCAGAAGAAAATAAGTGCTACGAAAATGTCATTCTGGAAGCACTGCGTAGCTTTATTGAACAAGCTTTTGTCTAGTAGTATTATTTCCATTGACGATAGCGGGGAGGAAACTTGCTTTACTAACATGAGCAGGTATGAGGAAGGGGAAAACGACAGTCGACTTGCTTTAGGGGAGGATTTTGAGTTGAGGGGTTTTTCGCCCCTTATTCCTGCACAGTGTATCCTAGATTTTTCTAGAAAGCACTCACCTGGTGCTGGTGGCAGCAACAAGGAGAGGCGAACTCGGGTCAAAAGGATAATAGCTGCTGGCAAGGCCTTGACAAGCGTAGCTATGGTAGAGCACAAAGTTGTCTCATTTGATTCCAATATGAAACAATTTATAATTGGAACTCAACCGCAGGTGCCTAAAGATACTCCTAGCTCTTTAATGATGCGGGAAAATTCTCAACTAATATATGAAGGCGAGGATGAAGATGAAGAGATTGTTTTTAAGCCGGTGTTTGTTGAGAAGCCTATGGATGCCATGGGATTGATGCAAAATTCTTTTGAGGTTCCTGAAAAGGTTGAAAGTGCCCCTCGTTCTGACAATATACCTCTCCAAGTTCATCCAGCGAGGGATTTGCATAATCATAACTCAACATGGTTACCTGAACAGCAATCTGCAGTTGCAGATGGCATTAAAAAATTGAGATTTGTGGAAAACGATCTCATCCCGCCACCTAATATGAAAAGAAGCTTAGTTGTCCAGAATGCAGGTCCATTTTTTCCACCGGACAATGCTATGTACTCGGAGTACAAGAGATCTCCAGATGTTTTAATCCCATCAAACATGAATTCTACTGCATTTCTGGAAGTAAAGCCACCACCTATCTCAACAACATTCAAAAGTCAAGGGGGTCGTCCTGTTAGACATCTCGGGCCTCCACCTGGGTTTAACCATGTTCCTCCAAAATCTATTAACATGCCAGTATCTAATGTTAGTGGGACGGCCAATGGTTCCTTGATGGGTGATGATTACAGCTGGTTAGATGGGTTTCAGATGCCGTCTTCGACAAGCAGTTTCAGACCAAGTTACCCTTCAAATCAAATGTCGTATGGTAATAGCGGTAGCTCAAATGGACATGTTGGTTTGCCCTTTTCTGGAATGCAACAATCTGGTGTACAGTTTCAAGGGGGGAACTTGAAACCTTATTCAGAATATCAGTCTTTCGTCAATATGCATCCTATGCATGAGCAGAAGTTACCAGAACAACAACATATGATTATGCCTGGAAATCAGACTGAACATCATCAAGGGAAGCCAACTTGGACTGGCCACTACCGAGTGTGAGATACACTTTGATTATATCGAAGACGTCAATGGTGAGTTTGACATATTTAAGCTTCATGCAAAAGAGTTACAGAGTATAAGAGATGGTCTTACATGTGATACCAACTCATTAACCCTTTAGTTAGTTTTAGCCCCTGTTAGTCTGATTCCCCTACACGATGTTGTGTCTGACATGTGTCAGAGTCTTTGATATTTTTTGCGGAGTTTTCTATTTTGTGGTCTAAAGTGAAATGTCGTTTCATACAAGACATGGCAGCTATGTGAAGTGTCCGAGTAACATAGGTTTTAGGCTAGATAAAGGATCTAGCTATCTAGGTTGGTGTCACCGGTAAGACCGTCTCGTGCAAGGTTCAATATATGCTCTATATGGTTTATCTCAGTTTAGATAGTAAAATCCCACAGTGATCATTGATTAGTATTGTATAAAGACATCGACTTTATCTTATTTGTGGTGACTAAAAAATAGGATCAATTGTTGAACACTACCTTATAATCACACTACTTTGCATACTGCTAAAACACTCCCTTAAAGATATGTTTTTCATGTTAAACAACCAAAATGCATTTTCAGGCAAAAAAAGTCAACTATTCGGCACTGACCACCGGAAGCACATGATTAAAATTTGTTTGCCTTAACCCCTACTGATTTCCCTCTACTTTTTGACCCCTTTTTAATTTTCTCAATAAAATTCACGTTCCCAATTCTTGCACAATAAAACATGGTCCAGTGATATCCACAAATGGTCCCTCCTCGTCCTTTTGTAATTGTTATTTATTTAGTTTATCATGCATGGCGGTAATTTGTAAGCGCAAAGTATGCTATGTGCGAACTTGTAATCGTTTAAATTAATGAAGACAAGCAAGATTTTCTGAGAAACATGCTGTAATTAGTTGTCAAACTTAGATACATAACAAGTCTGAATTGTTCCATTATCATTCTAAAGAAACACAAAATGCTCAAGTACATTGTAATGTAGTTAATTGTCTAAGTAGCTTGCAAAATACACGAGTTGATGCATCAATTCACAAAATATGACAAAAAAATGAGGCTAATAAGAGAGAAAAAAAAAGAGGTTAATTAAGAGGAGAGAAAGAGTGAGAGATTTATGATGGATAAGAAATTTGAAGGGAAATAAAAAAGGGGGCAAAAAAGTAGATGGAAATCAGTTGGTTTGTGCCTGCGGTGGTCATTGCCGGATAGTTGACTTTTTATGCCTTAAATTGTATTTTGGTGTGTTTAACATAAAAACAAATCTTTAAGGGAGTGTTTTACAATTGATCCTAAAAAATAATTCATTTTGTAGGCCCGAGCTTGGTGCACATGACAGCGGTGTAGATCTCTCAAGTATTTTTGGTAACCTGGTGAAAGGTGGTGTGAGGTGTTCAGTTGGGACTGGCTGCCAAACCTTGTGAGTTTTCTGCACTCTCAAGAATACAATCATTTTGCGTTTTTCACATTTCTTAGAATGCCCCCAAACTTGTAAACCAAATATATGGAGTAATAATTGCTTCAAGCGTCACTTCTTGTTTCTCCGTATTTCCTCCAGAAATTTGAATTAAAAGTCGTCACCTTTCTTCTATTATAATACTTGGTTTACTTTTAAGGTATTAAGTTTTACTTCATTTTTCAAAAATCGTTTTAATCTATTCTCGATTTAAATTCATTTTTTTTTTTATAAAAGAAAATCGGGATACTATTTTAAAACCTACAAGTTTACCTTGTCTTTTGTATTATGTTTCACACCCCATTTGTTTTCCACTTTTCTTTTTCTATATTTTCGCATTTTGAGGTGTGCTATTACCCATGGACGGTTCTAAAGTATTATTCATGTCATCCGACCCCAAATCATTTTCGGATTAAGGCTTTGATGTTGTCGTTGTTGTTATAGTCTCACCTTTCTCATTACCACACTAATCTTTTCATTGGCCTTAAAAGGATAATGGTGGAGATAATAAAAAAAGGCATTGCGGTTGTTCTCCTAAATTCCATTGGTAAAGAACGGCTTCAAAATGGCCAAGTTGAATTCTGGAAAGTCTGATATAATCTCCGTTTGTGTGCAGGACCTGCTCGGTTACTCTAATGGGTTTAAGGAATTGACCGCCTTCCCATTAGATGATTTTGGTCTCTGGCAACTGGCTGGTTCCCATTTTGGCCTTGGTATTTGGCGTAATCAACTCTTTCGGTCGAAGACGGGTTTTAGAAAAGGTATGTATGGGTCGGTTATTCAATGGTAAAACGTATCGTGATTTCTCATCGGGTGGCAAATGGTATAGTCTTGAATTCTTGATTGTGATAGTTGTCAAAAGTTTCAAGAATACAGTCGTGTCGTGGAAGAGCTTCAGCCAAGAAATCTTTAAATTATGAAAGGTCTTGAGGTTGCTTATGAATAATTGGAAGACTAAATAGTGTTTACTTATGCTATATTTGTGTTTAAGTTAAAAAAAAAGCATGCATCGGAATTCGGAAGAACCTCTACTCTCATGCATGAACTAAAAATTTAATTTCTGTGTTTTGTGAAAAATTTGAATGATTTGTTACTCTTATTGGCTTGTTTGATTGTTGAATCATTTTCGATTTTTCGAGGTTAACGAAAGACTTGATTGTTAAATCATACTCCAAGTCAATTTTATTTATGTAAGTTTTCGTTCAAAGTATTTTGTGAACTCTTGCGCGTTGATTTTTAATACTGGGATTGTTTGAAAAATAATCCAAGTTTTAGAGGGTCATATACCTTCAATTCTAAGTCGTTTTAGAGGGTTTTGAAAAACGCGAGATATTCATTAAGAGTATATTGTCGGAAACTTGCTGAAAATTGTCGATTCTGAAGGTTATAATAAATGTTGTTGGCCTAGAATAAAAGGTCTCAAAACTCGGTCCGCAATTAATCTGTACAATATAAAATGCGTAAAGGTTGTAGAGAGGACATATGGTTCAAATAGAGGCATCGAGAGGCTTCAAAGGTGCTTTATTTGCAAGGTTCTTATGTCGTAAATAGTCATATACCTGGCAAATAGGTCCGGGTTGGGTTAGTTCGGGTTTGGGATATTATCGGGTTAGTTCGGGTCGGGTTAGTTTGGGTTTTGTGTGTTTTTCGGGTCAAGTGGGTCTGCTTAATTCGGGTCAATAATTAAGAGAGAAAGTACATTTAGTATCATTTTATGCTATTTCAAGTCTTTTTTTATCAATTAGATTTCTGTTTTGTGGGGTCATTTTTGGGTCGGGGGTTTCAAATCGGGTCAATTTCGGGTCTCGGGACAGCCTTTTAGGACCAGGTCAATCGGTTCGGGTTGATTTTGCCAGGTCTAAAATAGACAAAAGCAGTTGTATATGCCCCATTACAATTCTTTTAATAAGGTTCCGAACAATGAGAGTCACTTTAGAGCATATTGGGTCAATTAACAAGGTTTCGACAAAAATTAAACGTTTTTTCGAAAAATTGCTAAAACTCGTCAATTCTGAAGGTGACGTGACTAATTACATTTTGAGATTTTTAACAAGGTAACCTTATCTTTTTTAAATCCTACGAGGTAACTCTATTTTCTTACTGAACATAATCAATTCGTTCCTCAATTAATCATTCTTCCAATGTTGAAACTGTATAACGATAAAACCGTACTATAAAAGAGTGACGATTCAATTTAATACAAAACTTGAGAAGATTTATAATCCGTACAAAAAAAAAAATTCCATTTTGATGTCAAATGAATTATAAGGTCAGTATAATATTAAAGGTTTGTGATCTATGATGACAATTAAACCACTAAAACTAAGACCTCTTCGATTATTAAAAACAGCAATATCCTTGTGATGGATATATCTGTTACAAGTTTGCAACGGGTTAAGTACTACCTAATATCCATGTAGGCAGATAAGACAAAGCAGATTGTTACTCTTTATGCACGCTGATTCGGGAGCATCATGGAACGAAAAAAAAACTAGCAATGGAACTGGAACACAACTCCCTAGGCCGTGAGGAAGCTGACCCGGCCTTCTAGATTATGTAGAAATAGAATATTTGCTTTTAGATTCAAATAAAGATTAGGAAAATATGTTAGTTTCCTAATCCTAGTTATTGTTAGATTTCCTAATTCCGGTTGGAATTGGAATCCGTAGTATGATAAGTTTAGGAAAGCTAGTTTCCTATTTATAGTAGGATAGTTATTTAAGTTTTCTGATTAGGAGTAGTTATTTCAATTTCCTAGCATAAGATAGATAGCTTATTTTAAAAGCTAGCTTAGATCTAGATTACGAGTATAAATAAGGACCTTATGTAACCTTATTTTATATGAGTTTAAGTAATACAATTACTTTTCAGTTTGCGAACTATCTTAAATTAGTCTTGCGAGATTAGTTTAAACCTTGCGAGGCTAAAGCGAGATTCACTTATTCTATCCCATAAATCTGTCCTATTACACGTTTTCACACACAATTATTAACACAATTTCCCGCTGCAAATTTATTCACATATATTATTCACAAAACCGTTCAATTCTACATCACAAGCTGTTGTTGTCTTATGCTCTTATCTACCTACATAAATAGTACTTAACCCGTCACAAGCTTGTGACGGATATATCCATAATAAATGAGCACTATCACACTACTTTAAGCTTATTTCAAACAAGATAAATATACCTCAATCACGTAAGCACCCTTATCAACTTATGTCTCCCTTTTTATCTTTGGCTTGTAACTTCTGCCCAAAAAATTCTACCACAATGATAAAAAATACAATTCAGATATATCATTCTTGACAACGACGGCCACTACATACTGCGCAGTAGGAATCATATGGACGGTGTAGTACTAAGGCCAACATAAAAAATGTTCGTTTACAAAAATACAAAGTTAAATAAAATTTATTAAAATATAGATAATATTAAATAAATTCAAATATTAAATAATTTTAAAAATATTTTGGTTAATTTAAGAAATATTTGGTATTTTTATTTAGCTTTAATAAAAATATTGAAATTTTTGTAAAATTATAAACAAGTGAAATAATTTGTTATTTTCTTGTTTTTTGATTTTTTAGAATCGGAGTTTTGTTATATGTTTAATCTTATAAATGCGGAAAATTAAGAAATGTATCTGAATATAAAATTTGGTTATTGAAGTCATGAATTTCTCTTTATTTAAATTTTTTAAGTTAGAACTTTACGTTCTTGAATAACATTCTAAAAAGACCGTATCACATGCATATAAATTAAGTGATACATGATAACATATAAATTAAATATGTTATTGATCACCATCATTTGGATGTCTAAAATACATTGTCAAACTCCTTCAGCCCAGAATGAATGCATAATTTTATTAGGAACATATTTTTGAAGAAACAATTGCATTTGAGTTAAAATTTAAGTTGATGGAATAATAAATTTTGGAGAAATTTTTAAGAGAAAATAAGTACACACAATTAGGTTAACAAATTGATTTAAGTAAAATAAGAACCCTAAAACTAGGGTTAGTCAAAAGTATGTACGGTTTCAATTATGCTTATTTTTGTATATTAAATACGAATTTCTATTTATACGATATTATTTATATAAAAGCATATCGGATATATTTTGGCAAAATTTAAAACCTCGTATGTTTTTCTTATACTTATCTTTTTAAAAGGAAAATATTAAAACAAATATATATGTAAAACTACCAAATATCACGTAACTCACTGACTCGGTATTATTACTCTCAAACTCTTTAAGCTATTAGCTCTTATATTCCATACTTTTGAATACTCTTTCAAATAACAAATATAAAATTATAGGATCACGATAAAAACCAAAACGAAATATAAAATTACACAAGTAACACTGAAAAATGGATATGATATATACATTTTTTAGATATAGGGAAAAATCGGATATAAAGGTATTTACGGAAAATACATATTGGATAAAAAAAAATAAAAATGAGATTTTAAAATTGGATATCCAATATAGCTTTCGAAACCATGACGGTTGTACAGTTTTGTTCACCTAACCAAAAGTTGATGGTAAAAACAAATGTTCTATAAATAAATGATTAAAGAAAAGAAAACCGATATTAAAATATCATTGATAAAAAAAATCAATATGTTAAATTTTTTATTTAAAATGATCTCATCGTAAGAAAAATAAAATAAAATTGAGATAACAATTGAAACTCACATGTGTAGATAAAATGAAAATTTTTAGGAAAGAAACGATAAAAAATAATAGAGAAAACTATGAGAAACTAAAATTAGAAAATTGATTAATTAAATAAATAACAAAAATTGGTTAATTTCACAAAAGTATGTAAGTTATATAATATATTGTCTATTAAGTAATAAGAAACATATTATTTGGATTTTTTCTTTTTTAAGATGATTCGAAATGTTAGTAATATCAAGAAAGTTCACTAGAGATTGTGGCAACTCATCAATTAAATAACATTTAGATGAAACGAGTCACCTAACAAAGTAATTACGAATCTTGCCATGATTTCATAGGTGATAAAGTTTTCATTATAAAATAATATAGTATTCTTTCGTTTTATTTATTTCTTCTTTATGTATCTCATTTGCCACGGAAATTAGCTCGTGGCTAAATATTCAATTTTAGCCATGTTCTTGTTTTTACGTGGATAATTCTTTGTCACGACCTAGGTTGCACGGACACTCCGCTTAATTAGCCGTCCCGTGTCCAACACCGTGTCGGACACTCAGACACCCGACACTCATCTGGACACATGCCTAAACATATTATAGATTAGACGAGGAATAAAATGTCAAAAGAGATTGATTAGAAGATGTATTTGGATGAGAATTGAGAATTAGATATAATCAAGGTCAAATTTTAACTTTACTTGTTTAAATTTGAAATCAAATACATTAAAAAAATAAAATCATACATTATTTATAAACATAAAATATATATTTTATTAAATTTAAATAACGTGTCCCGTGTCCTAAATTTCATGGGATGCCGTATCACGTGTCCGTTTCCGTTTTGATGCTACCTAGGTCACGACCACTTGCGTCACGAAAGGTATTCCCGTACGCATTTCACCACGTACAAAAATCTCACCGGGAATTGGTTTACACTGTTTTGTAAACGAAAACATCCCGAAACCCGCACCATTACCCTCTTGAAATTAGGCGGCTCCCTAAGCCGATATACTTTAGAACTATTTATCTTTAAAAACTGGTTGCCCCTTTATGGTTTAATGTCGTTGTTCTTGAAATAATCAGACAGGGTTGTAATATCGATGGATGAGGGAAGATCCCGGATCAGCCTACCAATATCGACCATGAGTTTCTTATCCTTCTCGCCCCATACTTTTGTCCTCCTACGATAAAGAGACTCAACGACGAGATATATAGCACGTTGCATGCAACTACCCGAATGTATTCGTCGTTGGTCTCTAAAACGGTACGGAAAGGTAATTTCGTTCGATCTGTACCCAACGTAACTTTAACACAGTGTTTTATTAGAAACTCATCTATCGGGTAACGCGCCATTAAATCATCTAGCGTGAAGGGCAGTTAGTTTTGTTATGGTAGTCGGCGAGAATGACACCGGAGAACGAAAGGAGAAATAGGAGGGGTGGGTCGGGGTGCTGGTGGAGTGGGTGGTGGCTGTGGTAGGGTCGAGTTGGTGAGTGAGGAGAGGATTTTTTTTTTTTTTGGTTGAGAAATTTGAGACGTGAGAAGTTAAATAAAGAGGGACGGAAGATATTAGATTAAGCGAAGATGAATGATTATTAGTGACTACTGAGGGAGATGATTGAGTTAAAAGACACAATTAGAGAAGATTAATTTGTGGACTTTCATTGAGATCTAATCTTATCTCTGCATTCTCTTCGTCTAATGTTACGACTTATGAACTAATATGATGTAAGGACACATCTGAACCTAACGCAAGTTATAAAAATGCCAAAATAAAATAAAAAAATAAACAAGTAAATCTTGCAAAGGATTCATCCAATTGGGTTTGAGTCAGTTTAGTTCGAACCGAGTCACTTAATAATAATACTAAAACATTGATTCATAAACATTTTTGCTTATTAGTTAGAACATGACAGCATATAAATGTAAATGATTTTGTAAAAAACATAAAATCATATAATACAAATTTACATGTGAAATTTCATTAAACATATATATATACACTATTGTACAATGTACACATATTAGAATATAGTATACCGTATATATTTTATAACCCCTACAATCAGAGGTTAAGGAGGTATACATTTTGGACTTATACACAACATTATGGATATGGTTTGATATACATTATCACAAATCACAGTTATAATATTTATTATTTGAATTTGAATTTGAGCTGAGTCATGTAAATACTCGTTGTTGACTTGTCAAAACTTGACCCACCCGTAAATCCATCATTACCTAGTCTGCATGTTCAGGATCAAAGAATCGTGAATCTTGACTCTCAACACGATTGTCCAAAACTCGAAATAACGTGTTATTTTAAAGTCGAATCCGGACTCGACCCATTTGATCAAAGATAAATAAAAAAATATTATATAAATATCAATATTTATATATGATATATTTGAAAAAATAAGCACAAAAATAATTATTTTAGTATTTTAAATTAAAATTTTAATTTTAAAATCAATTTATATAACTTTAACAATCATCAATGTTAATAAAAATGACTAAAATCGTTTAATTTTTATAAATTATTTAATTTAATTACGATACATTAAAAAATATAATTAATTATTAATGTTAATTGCATTTTAATCTAAAAAAAGATGATTTTTCGCCTTCAAAATTGCAAATATGACCCTGAAACTCGTATGATCTGATCCGACCCTTATTATGACCCTACTGGTATGACCAACCCGACGCCCGACCTACCATGCTCGTTTGACATGTCAAACTCCATACGAATGATGTGAGATCCTCGTATAACTTATTTAAATAAATTGGCCACGTATTTAAATAAGTCATCTAAAATGAGTTGTGAAGATATTAACTATACAAATTTTTATTTAAAACGAAGATATCAACTTTATAGTTAAAACGAATTAGGTATTAGCCACTTAAATTGAAGAAGCAAAAGAATAATATATATAGTAAATAACAACACATTGTCCAATCTATCACATCATAGTTTAAATATTAAATTGATTTTTATTATAAAATGGATGGATCCCTCAATTTTAAGTTAGATTGTACGACACAATTTTGATCTACCAATATGACACATATAACTAAATAAGTAACGCTATCCATATAAATGAGTGGCTAATCTTTTCAAAACCGATATACCCCTCTTAATATTAAATCGGGTTAAATAAATATCATACCATGTGATTATGCATGACAAATCTTGTTTCTATCTATGCATTCTGCTGTTATCTAATACATCTCACATGAACATATTTAACTCGTCTTAATTTTAAGACAAATATATTCTTTGTAAATGAAAATTTAAGACGGATATACTTATCCCAACTTAAGACGGATATGAGCCATCTTACATAGCCCATTTAAGAAACATTGTCATATAAATATTGCCTAGAAAAAAAAAAAAAAAACCTACCTTCATAACCTCACCCTACTACTGCCAATTTATGGTTCACTCTAAATAAAACTTTTAAGTAGTACACTAATACTTACATTCATCCACTTTCTTTCTCTCTCTCTCTCTTGCACTCCTCTATTGACCCCTTCTCTCATACACTCGATCAAATTATTTTAAATCTCTCTCACATAATATCACCTTTAAATCTTCAATTAATTATTTGATTTTCATACATGAAGTGTAGATTATAAGGATTATAAAATAAAAGAGGTAAGTACGGATTTTTTTGCAGACAATTTCAGGCTATCGGAGATAATAATCCAACAATTTATACTAATATTAATGTGTGTGCATATATTCAATTAAAATGTTTTTTTTTCAGCAATTTCATTTTTCTTAGAAATTAATTTTTTTCATTTTTTATTGTAATAAATTTGTTTTTTGTTGGTATTTTTTGGTTCATAAAATTTTAAATTATTTAATTATTTCAAACCTTGTAATTATTCATGAAAAGCTTTGCTAATATGCTATTGAACTTTTGTGGATCTAGTGGGCGATTTATTAAAAATGTCACAAATGAAATTTTTCAAAAAAAAAAGTATTTTTGTATATTTTTTTCACCTCTTTAATTCGTTGTTTTGAGTTTATTTTTTCAGATTTAAATTTACTGACGGAAATTATTGTAATTATATACTAGTTTAGGACCCGTGCTAAGTTGCACGGGTATATACAAATAAAATATAAAAAAAAAAATTTTAAAGTAAAACATTGTATATTTAATAATTAATAGTTATTCATCATAGCATGAAAACATGCTCAAACTTATGTCACATATCTGCGTATAGTCATGTCTCATAATTTTGATTTGAACATCTACAAACCATAATTTTTACCCTATGTGTCATAACATATTAATAATTCAAAATGTAAGTACATTCTACATGCTTATAAATGATACGTATTAAAATGTTTATACATAATTAAAGATGAAAATATGCAAATTCTACAAATCATAATCCTTACTCTACGTGTCATACGTATTGAAATGTTGCATTCCAAAATGTTAGCCATGATTATATCGCTCATTTAAGACGGATATAAACTCATTTGGGAGGCATAAGACAAAATCAAAATATATTGAGAAAACAAAAGATTTCTCATATATGGCCATGCGGAGTGATATTTGACCCGTTTTATTATTAAGATGGATATTTTTGTCATAACGAAGATTAAGGGGTCGTTTGGTTGGCTTTAGGAATTAAAGTGCTAAGTAATTCTAATTCACATAAGTTTCCATGTCACGTGAATTGGAAAAAACTTGTTTGGTTGAATGTAGGAAATCGAATTCTTGTAGGAATTATAACTTATTTATGAGGACCTAGACAAGCAACTTCCTCCATAGTGGAGTAGTTGAAGTTTCAAGGTAATTCCATTTCATGTGATTTTTGATAACCGAACAGCCACCTTTTTTTTTGAACTTAACATGAATTGTAATTTATGTGTTTTCATGAGGTTAACAAATAGCCCATAACAGCATTTCAAGGCAATGATACGGGGAAACACCAAATAAATCTTTGGTCACTATGTAGCTTATCTTGTCAACGGGAAAAATAGATTTTTAGAGTCGCGGCATAAATATGTCATCAAAATTCATTCATTTGATAAGTTAAGAATAAAAAAATTATTAACACAATTGATAATAAAATACCTTGAGCATATGAAATTGAAGAAGGAGACAATTTGACAAAAAAAATAATAATAGATGCGGAGTATGAAGCAATATAGGTACGTAACTATAGAAAATATATGCACAATGTAATGAATTATTATGTCGTATCTTTAAAGATATATACAATTCAAAGTTGAAACAATTATTTATGAAGAAGAGTCGAAAATTAAAACTGAGAAACAGTGAAAAATGTAATTAATCAAATAATAATAATGTTATGATCCTAATTAGATGATATTTTATTTGAGAAAATATGTAAAAAAAGATGGTAGAAAGAAAATATAAGATATTCAGTATTTGTTTTGGAAAGAAGGAGGCTATAAAAGGTAATGGTGTAAAGTGTTATTATAGTATACTAGTTTTTAACCCGTGAAATTGACGGGTATGCTTTCAAAATTTTAAATTAATACAATATTCATGATTAAGATTAATAGTTTAATTTATTTCGAGTTAATATATGGGTTATCACACGTTGTGCCCCATTGCGAAAAAGGACCATACATCTAAAGTACTAACTCAGTCATTATTTGTTTTTGAACATGTGTATTTTTTTTTTTGAGCCTATTACACATTAATTCCTCTAACACATATTTGTTAGGAGACTTAGAAAAAGTCCAAAAGTTAGTTTAAAAACATTGATTTTATTTGCGGAGTACATATATACCCGAATATATATACTTTGTATAGGACATAAAATATACTAGGTATACAATGAGATAACCAATCCTATAAAAACTGCACTCCGGAATTAAGACGGACAATCTCGGGTATTTTTTGACCTATTTTATTCGTAAACGGATATATTCATCTTAAGAAAGAATGTTCAGCATCCAATTCAATATATCATTTTCATATTTTTACAAAGTTAACATCAGTTAAGTATTGTTTTAATTAATTCAATAAGAAAAAAATAGGAAAAATAAGCCCCAACGAAATAAACAACGAAGAAGGTAGGGAAATATATGAACACACTTAAGATAATAAACAGAAAATCAATTTGTGCATTTTTGTCCACCACTGACCACTGCCATTGTTAATTGACAAATCAACTCCATAAATTCATGGATGTAACTACATAAGAGGGGAGTAATGATTGTCGTGGAGTATTGCCAAAAGCATGAGCAACAACTCTGGTGCGTGTTTTTCGCTCAATTATTCCTAAGTGGTAGTACCTTGATTTTCAAGGTGGTTTCAACATATTTGATAAATTTTCAAAGGGGTGTAGATCATAAATTATGTAAAAAAATCAATGCTTGACAATTTTCAATTATTATTTTTCTCAACCACTAACTTATGTGAGGGTTGTATGTGTTAATTTTTCATAAATTGTGAATGACTGAAGGTTGATGGCAATGCGTATTTATATTGATTTTTGTAAAACATTTCTCGAGAATAACGCGATAATACGAGCGAAATTTTTGTTCTCCATGATTTCAGAGTAATATCAATCAGAACCCATATTCCTTTTCTATATCAATTGAGTATTCCATATATTCTATTGAAGATATCATAGCTTCCGTTTTATTCTCAATTAGTTTTACTTAGGTTTTTTTTTTTTTTTAATATTTACTATAACGCCTTCAGTTTCTCGCTACATCAGACTGAGATTTAATATTAAGATGCCACATCAGCAGTATTGGCTACTGCATTAGAGAAATATATGATAATTAGTACCAGTTTTGGCCTTTTGGGTTTAAGTTGGCAGGAAAACTTTTAATGTGAGAGTGACACGTGTCACAATTGTGATTATGTATTTTTCTGTAATTTATGTGATATCAATTGTATCATGAAATTCATGACATTGGCAAAAGCTATTTACTGCTTAATATGATGCCTATGGAATTGTTATTCGAGTTAATTTATCGACAAAGCACACGCAAAAATAAATTTCTTATTTCTTATTTTATATTAATATGTCAAAATTTGTTAATTACAAAATTATCCTATATATTGAAGCAAGTAAATTAACATATGACAGAAGAAATAAAATGATGTAGAGAAAGTGGGTTCCATAAATTCAAGAAAAAAATTGGATAGTGCGACAACTCAGTACTGTATTTGTTGGCCAGTAGGTCTCCTAAGATACCCGACTCATTCCAATTAAGTTAGTTCTTTTTTTATGGTATTACTACATTAATTCTTTTTAATGATATTACTTGGCACTTTAACAAGTCCACGAGATGATTTTTGAAGATAAAATAAAATACTTATACAGGAGATTCTCACAACTCTTCATTTTTGACAAGTCTACAAGATGATTTTTGAAGATAAAATACTTATACAGAAGATTCTCACAACTCTTCATTGTTTATGGTAGCACCATTACTCAGTTAATATGTAGAATATAAACTATATTACCGAATTTCCATGAGTTAGGTTAAAAATTTACACACACCCATAAGAGAATAAAATATACGTTTGAAAGTTGATTGAATAAAACATTCTACAAC
>JAOWBH010035696.1:0-15628 GCA_028566215.1 Silene coronaria
GTTTTTTGGGAGGGGTGAGGAGGTTTTGGGGGTTGGAGTGGGATTTTCTAGGGTTGGAGAGGTGCTTCTGTGAGTGGAGGGAGATTTTTGGCGGAGTAGGGGTGGAGCATGGTGGTTTACTGGTGAAACACAGCGGGAGAGAGTTTCAGGTGTGGTGCAGTGGTTGGTGAGCGTGGTGGGTAGCTCCTGTAGCAGAGAGGTGTAGTGGTGAAGTGGGTTGTGTTGGGTTGTTTGGTGGTGGTTGTTGGGTGGTTTAGTGGTGCGTTGGTTTGGATGAGGTGGTTTAATGGTGGTTACTGGTTAGTTAATTGTTTTTCATGGTTCGGACTTCAGATCAAACACACCGAGGTGTCAAGGGTTATTCCATGCCTTTCCCTTGTATCCCTTTCTTGACTACACTTAATGTTTGTCTGATTTTTTTATTGCTTTCTCATGGTAGTAAAGGATAAAGTGTTAGGAACTGTTGTACATTCTGAGCCCAAATATATCTTTTAATTAATTTTTTCTCCAAGTTAATCTATGAGTTTTCTGGAATTTTGCATATGTTTAAAACTCCCCTTACGGGTAGCTTTAGTACCACTCCGCACTGTACTATATAACTTGAGAACTGAAACATTTGTACAGATACAATTTGTGTTTGCGCAAAATTTTCGCATTAGCCTTTTGGTTCAGGCACTATTCTTGGTATAGTGATGGTGAGTGAGATGTGTATTGTGGATATATACTGAACAGAACTCAGGGTAAAAATGTGAACCCACTCCTATTATCGGGCTTTGCAAATGCTAATAATTTGTTATTTATTTGACGCAGGGTATGATGCTGGTGAAAAAAAACGCATTCCTGCTTGGTGTGACAGGGTTTTATATCGTGACAACCGCTCTTCTTCAGTATCTGAGTGCTGCCTTGATTGCCCTGTTGTCTCCTCTGTTTCAGAGTAAGTTAGTTACCTTATATTTAGGGAGGTCATAACGACAAGTGTTAATAGTACTCCTCATAGAGATTTCATGACTATTTAACCTAAATACCCTTACAATTTCATACTATAAAAGTAGCATGAAAATCTTTCCCCATTTCGGTGATGCACTAATCAGTATAACTCCCGTGGAAATTTGTATCTGTATGCAAGTGGTGGCAATATGGCGTCACTATATTAATGGTTTTTTCATACTTTCCATTGTTAACAACTTTTTCTTTCCCAGATACGAGTCTTGCATGGACGTGACTGACAGCGATCACAAGCCTGTGCGCTGCATATTTAGTATAGAGGTTGCTCGTGTCGATGAAGCAATAAAGAGACAAGAATACTGTGAAATTATTGAAACCAACCAGAAAATTCAGTCTCTACTGCAAGAACTAGGTAGAGTCCCTGAGACTATTGTCAGTACAAATAACGTTATTCTTCAAGATGATGGTACATCGCTTCTCCGCATTACAAACGAAAGTCCTGCTGGTAAAGCAATCTTCACAATTATTTGTATTGGTGAATCCACCATCGACGAGACTGGATCAGCTTCTGACCACAGTCCAAGGGGTTCATTCGGCTTCCCTCACTGGCTTAAGGTATAATCTCTTTTTTTCTGCTTTAATCCATTTAACTGTTCTTGAAATAATATCCTACCCGAGTGTGAAAGCAAAGAAATCACTTTAGTTTTGACCATCAATTTAGTAAAAGTAGATTTTAAAGCTTACTAGCATCTATTTTAGGCATGGAGATGGAAGCCTTCTTAGGGTAGACTTACTGGGATGAGACCATTATTCTAATGACATGTTAGCTTTCATTGGAGATTGTATCTATCTGCTTTCATCCCATATTGGTCCGACCTGCTTTACCTGTTTGATAGGTCTAGGGTATATGGATTCAGAAAAGAAATGGCTTGTTTGACATTTCTACATGTACGCAGCCCTATCTTTGTGCTGAGAAGCTGAATCTGGATGACATATAATGAAAGATGCATTGAAAATTGCATCAAATAACTAAAGTTACACTAAAAAAATTAGCAGAACAAGTTTAGGTCGTCATTTTGTAAATTCGGTTGTAATAGAGAACCAAAGAATAGTTGATCATTGGCTACGGCTGAATGGAAACCTATTTATGGGTTAATTAGAACATTACTTATGTGCTTCAAGGGCTCCTGCAAAATGTGGGGTAAAGGGGGTTGTATTTACGCAGCCTTGCCCTAGCTTGGATACAAGATTAAAATTGAAAGCTTAAAGGTTTTCTTGATTGATTGTGATGTAACTGCTCAATTTTTTCTCAAGTATAGTTTCACGTGATCAGGTAACACCAGCAAAGGGCATGATCGAGCCAGATCATACAGTGGAGATCACAGTTCATCATGAGGACTTTCAGACCCTAGAGGAGTATGTTGATGGTGTTTCACAGAACAGTTGGTGTGAAGATGCCAGGGACAAAGAGGTCATATTGGTAGTGAAGATTCACGGAAATTGTGGCACTAAGGTTACTGATCATCGAATTCGTGTTCGTCACTGCTTTTCAGCGAAGAGAAAAGGCTTGGGCCCTAAACCAAGGAAAGAGGACAGAAAAGTACCGAATATCTTGCATAGGTCCAGCATCCAGCACCTCAACACGTCACATGACGTATTCGATCATTTAAGTAAGCTTCATACTCCTTAAGCCTGTTAATCTCATAGATGTTTTCGTTGCCCTCTTTTACTTGACTGGACATCTTGGTCGAAGCTGACGTGAGGGCAGTTAGGTTTTTTCAGGTGCTGTGCCTAACTACCCTTGTGTAAATAGAAGTTCTTATAGAATTTCTGCCTCTTACTTCTTGTATTTCTCATATAATCATTTTCAAACGATGATTTATGATACCAACCCCTACTCATCTTGGGGCTAAGGCTTTATTTTTGTTGCTTTGTTTTGTCTTTTATCGATTGGGATGTGCTTTCCACAAACCCTTTTAATTTCCCCAAATCAGCAAATGAGAAAAGATGTATTGGCAATAGAACTACTGTGTTTATTTTGTCTCATTTTTCTTCTACAAAGAGTAATAAGAAAAGGGAAGGAAAGAAAAGCGTGTAGTTCTGAAGCATTCTGGGAATTGTAAGAGCAAAATTTTCTCACAATGTGGTAGTTTGTGCTATTTATGTGCATTGGTGATGTGATTATCGGAAGGAATTTCAAAATCCTGTACGTTTTTCTTTATGTCGAGGCAAGACCTGCCTTGTGTCTAATACTCTAATAGATTCCTGCTGTACACTAGATTTTGTGGTATCTGCCGATTTGGTAATTGAAGTGCCGGTGACTTATTGACTTGGTTAAGGTCATTATTAACTAAGGTTAGGTCTATCCAACTTTGAAGTACATCGATTTTATATATTTACGTCGGATTTTAAATGTACCCGTCGTCTAAAACGGGAATACAGTGTTGTACTTATGGCTTGATTCTAATATCTGTGTTGCTTTAGTTTTTTGGCTGCAAAGGGAGATATAATGCCGATTTTATATAGTTCGGTTAAGTGTTGGCAGATTGTTCGACATTTTTTTCCTCCCAATTTCTGTTTGTTTTTTCGAGTGATTAAATTAATTTTTTATTATATCAGAGTATACTCAACAATAAAGTTAATTAGATAAACTTTACATTTAATCGATTTACGAACTTTTAAGTTTGGATGCACTAGAAAAATGTAATGAAAAGAACAGCTTTTTTATTGCGGAATCAAAAACAAAAGGACATGGTGGTGTTAGTGTTAGATAAATCATCTCAACCAAAATCTTAAGGTGATGGTTAAGGTCCACTAATATATTTATTCCTATTAGTTTTTAAGGAAAAGAGTTAAACTTACCGGTTTTCAAGTTGTTAATATTCGGAAGAGAGCAACGTGGCAACTTACCCGACATGAGAAGGTGGCGACAAGTCAGTTATGGAAGTCAAGTCTTCTAGGGTAAGGTTCCGAAAGAAGATGGTGGTTGTAGGATTTCTGTCTGTGTTGCGAACCGCTGCACACAGACAACTAGATAAGCTGTTTTTATCTACTAAGGCGGCCATCTGCTGGCAACAACTTAGGGTCTGTGAATCACACTGTACAGCTGTACGCAGTCGAGGTCCCTTTTCTCCGCACCTCAGAGGGTCTGTGTCTTCGCAACCTGGCGACTTTCGTCAGCACAAACATTCATTGTGGTGTTAGCATCGGGCATGCACTTTTTTAAGGAACGATTCGTCTACTTGTTTGAGGCATATGGATCCTGGTACATCATTACTTAATAAGCTTGTATCACTCATGGCAACGATACATACTCTCGCGTAGAGGTGGCCATCAGCACGGGCCAGCCCGGCCTTTGGGCTCTTTCAGCACATAGCCCGGCCCGGCCCGCCTAGCTCGCCTCCCATCCCTGGCCTGGCCCGGGTCCCATTTTTTCCAGCCCGGTCCGCCCTGGCCTGTCCATTTTAGGAAAAAAAAATAAAAATAGGTTAGGCCCGTCAGCCCGGCCCGCCCCCAGCCCGCCTTGGGCCCTGGCCCGGGTCAAGCATATTCCAGCCTGACCAAGCCCGCCTCTCCCCCCTGGCCTGGCCCGAGTCTGACTAGAAGAGCCTGGCCCGCCCGGCCCGAGTACAGGTCTACTCTCGCATCTAATTGCCTCTTACTTTCACAACAAGGTGAGATGAGTATATATATACCACATATAACCAATTCGATATCCAGTCCGAACGTGAAAAAAGATTACGCATCTGATGTATTACCTCAGACCCTTTTGTTATTGAGCATACATGCATTTTTTTTTAGCATACTTGAATTTATATGTATAGTTTTTGAGCAATATTAAATATTTTTAGTTTAATGTTTAAAATGAACATGCTCAAAAACTTTATATTAAAACTTATAATATTTTTAAAGCAAAACTTAAAATTTTTATAATAAAACTCAGAAAATACACAATCAGATGTAGTACATCTAATGTATAGTCTATAAACTGAGTCCGAACCAATTCGATATCCAATCTGAACCAATTCGATTAGTTGTTTCGTGCTAGGGCCGGTAAAAAAATCCGATTGTCCGAACCAATTCGATATCCAGTCCGAATGCGATCCGAACTTTCAGATATCTGAACTGAAAGTTAAATTGGATCGGATAATAATCTTTGATTATTGGATCGGATATGGATATTACAATTAAAATATTTATATCTTATCTGATCCGAAACTATATTTTTCTATTATTTACTATTGCTTTTTTGTCGTAATGAGTCTGTTTTGATTGTAATCCTTATGTTGGGTTGTATGAAAGTCCTAACGTTGTAGAAATGTTATTTTTAAATCGTTCCATTTTTTCGTGTTTTTTTTAAACTCCCGACGCTATTTTATGTATAATTCTTAGAAAAAATAAATATACTTTATCTGATACAACTTAACAAAAGTTTAAAATACAAAAAAAATATGTAGTTGATACTTAAATTTTACATTATTGAGATCATTGGAATAAGAATACAAACAAAATCATCATGTAAGACGATGAGTTACGTAATTTAAACTTAATTTTCATGTAAATTCCAAAATATGGATATCTAATATTCGATCCAAACTAACACTTTGGATCGGATATCTAATCCGTGTTATGTCCTAGTTCACGACTTGGGGCAATCAATATTGTTTTTAAGATAACAAATCTCACCTATTTGTGTTGTAGAGAATACCAACTCCAAAAACTTCAAACTTTGTTTTTGTAGATTACTAAGCCTCTCTTGATTCAAACACCTACAATCTGCATTCACCCTTCTAAATAGATTGCATATATAGCTCGTCCTAACCGTACCGGGAACCAAACTTAGCGACCCGTCCGCCTTAACCCTAACTACCTTAATTGGTCGAGCCATCTCCCTATTAAGGTCTTTTTGAACAGACCTTAAATTGTCGAAACACATCCTTATTATTCTTTCTTCTAACTCTTGTCTTTCGCTTAAACTTTGCGCTTCTCCTGTGTGGAGAAGCGCTGCCACGGCCATTGCTAACATGACAATGGCGATGGCATGATAGATTTTACTCGAAATCATCTTCATGTTGTTGAGTTTTTGTTAAAAGTGAATGTACTTGAGAGAGCAGACGAATTAAATAACAAAAGAACTTTTTTTAAGAACGGTTTTACATAAACATTATTGTACAACCGTTTGATAAATAATGTAATTATATGTTGTATTAAGCTCTAAAAGGTCACCCCTATATATAACACATCTATATGGACTTTGCATGTGTATGCCAACCCACTAAGGTACAACTAACATTTTTGTTTAAATTAAATTATTATTGGAGAAAATGTATGCCTGTTTCGTAGACTAACATTTACAAATTATATAATAAATCGTCATATGAAATTATCGCTTAAATAATACTCTAATCATTTTAGAGTAAATTAAAAATTACTCCTTTTTAAAATCCAGTTTTTAAAAATTACTCTCTTATAAAAAAAAAAATTAAAAATTACTCCTTTTTAAAATCCAGTTTTTAAAAATTACTCTCTTATAAAAAAAAAAAATTAAAATTACTCCCTTAAAATGCATTTTTATCAAAAATTGCTTCAAAAATCCAACTTAAGCGACTTATTCCGTCTATTTTTGAACTTATGCTCCATTGTTATACCTTACATAGTATAAATTGGCTAAGCCACAACGAAATAAGTTCATAAACCGACAAAATAAGTAACTTGAAATTGAATTTTAAATCAATTTTTGATAAAAATGCATTTTAAGGTAGTAATTTTTGAAAAAAAAAAATTATAAGAGAATAATTTTTGAAAACTGAATTTTAAAAGGAATTAATTTTGAATTTACTCATCATTTTATGGTAAATAGTGATCACTTTAGGTTAAAAGGTGACTACGCTTTATTATTATATATAATGCAAATTTTTTAAAAAGTTGTCACATTTTAACGTAAAAGTAATTTTACTGCATGGCGCCAACGACTAGGGAGAAATAGCGTCGTTCCCTTATCAGAGTTCAAAGAAATTGCAAAATAATTTAATACTTATTTAAGATTGCATCATGATTTTCCACAAATTCTTCATACATAGAACATCTAATTATTTTCCGCAAATTTCATAGTCCTACGCTCCTACATGATTTAAGGAACACCACAGCATGATACGGGCATCTCAGTCCTAAATCGTCTACATGGGAAGAGCATATCCACGCAAATAAGTTGAATCCACCCCAGATTCTCGAACTAGTGCTACCCTTCCTGTCCGAGCCACCTATGATGAGAGGAAAGTTGTTACGGTTCACAAATAGTCACATTTAACACTGCCTTCAATGGAATGAAATCAATCAACTTGAACGGAGAAAAACTGAATAAGGGATCGGGAATTTGGCATCAAGCAAACCTAAGCAAGATGAGCGTAAAGATTTGGTTTAATGGTTAACTACATTTTCCCTGGTGAAATACGATGGAATAGAGCAAAAAACAAAAGGAAAAAAAACATCAAATTAAACTATTTGCGATTCTTAGATCTTCTGAGGTAACGGTTGGTTATCCGTAATGCACAACGCAACTTCATTGAAAGAAAAGAGTATACACACCTCACAAATGCCGTAAGGTTCCAATAACCTCTGCAACGCAACCATCTTATTTATATCACCAGTAAGCTGAAAAGACAAATCACAAGTACTTAACCTTTAGCGGTCTTGAGAACAAGTTTGGACATGAGACTCGCAATAAAGAGACCCAAAGTTTATCGAGTCTTAAGGTGAGTCTTACGAGTTCACAACATTAATCTTGAGACCGATGGATGTTGAACTATATTTCTTTGGAGTTTAGATGAGTATGACAAATAAAGTTAGAAAATAAGAGTTCCGTTCGTGCCTTAAAAATAAAATAGTACTCTAATATTAGTTAGTGTTAAGACGCAATGTTGGGTTTGGGGTATAGATAGTCTAAGACATATTACCGTACACAAGTGACCTGCATTATATTTTCCTCCTAAACTTAAAATTGTTTACGCAAAAAAGTTCACATGAGACGATCTCTATATACCTTATTGTGAGAGCACTTTAATAAGAAAATAATTGAAGTGCCTCCTCTATAGTACTCCATCCGTCCCAGTTTTATTGTCCTATTTTCCTTGTTTGCCCAACCCAAAATTGGCCCCTTACTAAATTACTAAAAATAGTGAAATGCCCATCTAATCACATTGCACGTTTCTTACCTGTAAAGTAACGGTATGGTCAGAAACATCCACTGCTTTGGCACGGAAGATATTGGCAATATCAAGAACATCTCTTCTAGCAGAAGTATTTGCAGCAACTTTGATCAACATCAACTCTCTCTCAGCAAATGGCAAGTGTGTAAGGTCCTGAACCTGCAGCAATGACCTTTTCACTGTCACCCTGCCAATCTCTTCAAAACACACTTATGTACTACGTAAGTACGTAATACTCATACAAGTCGCCTTTTGCAAAGCTCTTGGAAAATCTTAGTGAAGATTAGGCATATGATGGATAAAGATTTTTAAGAGAGCTATGACCCAGCGACAATAATACTAGAGCGATAGAGCCTGACAATGGAATTCACTCGTGAACTGGTTTCTTATAGTTTAGTTTATATTTGAACCCAGTTTAGGGTAGTCAACATAACAAAAATTCTAATTCCAGAATCGAACATGGAACCATGCAACCCCGATGCTACTACATTGAGAGCAACATGAGGCAGCTATCACAACACTATACAAGTCATTATTGGTCTTTCGAGATATTTACTTCTTTCTTAAACAGTTCTCAAAATATGAAAAAATATTCTGAAATGTACTCTTTTGGAAACATTGCAATTAATGAAAGTAATTCTTCATAAAATCGGAAGTCAAAGGCTTACCTAGAGAGAAAAAAGGACTTAAGATTACGAAAAGTAGCTTTATCTTGTTTAAAGATAAGGTGACAACACTAACAAATATATTACGGAACTCACTTCATGAAGATCAATTATTTTGTTAAGTTGCTGAACCAATCTCCCAATTGACTCATCATTCCCAGGAATGACAGTTGTAAGACGAGAAAGACCTTCCTTTTCAGCAGGTCCAACTGCTAGGCTCTGAGGAGAGAAAACAGAGAAATATCACTTAACATGATGGGT
This sequence comes from Silene coronaria, assembly GCA_028566215.1. Taxonomy (NCBI): domain Eukaryota; kingdom Viridiplantae; phylum Streptophyta; class Magnoliopsida; order Caryophyllales; family Caryophyllaceae; genus Silene; species Silene coronaria. The sequence continues at coordinate 9,077 of JAOWBH010035696.1, forward strand.
TTCCAGCACTCGTGTTTCAAGAGTAATCCATGATGCCAACCTGAATATTATAACCCCTTCGAGCAATCACCCCTGTAACAGTATTGAGAACTCCAGGAACATCGTTGACGAGCATGGACAAAGTGTGCGACCTGAGCCCACTTGACTGACATCATATAACAAGCATATCAGGAGACTAGAAGTGGAGATAGTCATGTTACAATTAAATAAACCTTCAATTTCAAGCCAAAAAAAGATTGAAGATCAGAATGTCAGCATAGAGAAAAACTGAAAGAATTCAAATTTACAAACCCTCAAATCAGAATAATTTTCAGGAGGGGGGGTAGCCAAATAAAAGTAGGTATATTACTATATATCATCAACCTTTAACTTTAGAAACCCTTGAACAACCCAACACATTAGTTTAGACTTTTGTATGTCATCAGTTTCGACAATAATGTAACAAAAAAAAAAGAATAGGAAAAGTCCAGGGTGCTTACATCATCATCATAGAGAACACCCCAGTGAGCATCAAGTACTTGATTCATCCTAAAGTTATCGTAAGATTCCACAGGATAAACATCACCCTTCATAAAAATAAAGCAGTTTTTAGTCCAATACGCACTTATACATGTAAAACAACCATATACACAGCATCAGTAATTCAGTAGTTACGAGGAAAGAGAGCATCTCAATAAACCAAATGCCGCACAATGCAACATAAAAGATATATAAGAAAGCAAATTGCATAAAGCCACTGAGAAAATAATGTCCTTCGTGCCGAAGAGAGGGATGGGGAGAAGAAAGAGGAATAATGATGAGAAAATTTTCACATACTCCTGCTGATAGATCAGGATTGCTGTTGAGGCTTTGTTTTGCTGACTCAACAAGACCATCAACTGCTTTTTCTTCTAGATCTGGATAAGAAGCGGCTGAAAACCTCCAGAAAGGAGCTGTTTGACCCATCCTTTCGCGTCTTAGAGCAATCTAAGGTATCAACACAAATAAGCATTTCTGGTGTAAGCTTCTCACCCCCTCAAACTCGCAGAAATAGTCAATAGTGGAGGTTAGATACAAAAGGTCGATAAACTACCAACAACATGGTTGCTTGGTTCGGAGTTCATTCGGCTGATTCTCGAACCAAAATGTACATAGAATGGATTTCATTTGCAAACTTTGTTGTGAGTCTTCATATTTGAACTCATTTCAAGTAGGTAGGTTTTGAAGAACTAAGCCATAGAGTCTAGACCTTGAACCGAGTCGAACACCGAACCATGCAATGCAGACAGACACCAATATAAACTCCCTCCGATTCTTTGAAGTTGCCCCACTTTTTATGATTTGTGAGGATTATTTTTAACAAATGGGGCAATTCCTAAGATTAGAGGAAGTAATTTTTTGGTATATGATATGAAATGTTTTTGTCTTTTGAAACTCTATGAATGTTGTACAAATGTATGAAAAGCTAACCTTTCCTGTCCTAGCAATTTCTTTAATTCCAAACTTGTTGAAATTTCTCAGAACAGCAGCCAGTTTTCCAGGATCCCCAGTCACCTGTGCATCACCAGAAACACCGTGGATCAAAGACTAATCAAGTACCTCAACTCAGACATCAACGCTCAGTATAAGAAGGTTCCAGGCACAACAAGACAACCAGGCAGTGAGAAGTTGTCGCGACTATCAGTGAGCCTCATGCGCACAAGGTACACTGGTTTGCAGACAAATATGCATTTTGAGATTAAATTGTGTGCAACGATGCCCCCTTTTTTGGATTTTACGAAGGGCTAACATATGTATATATATAATATCAATGGATGATTATGATTTGGGTAATTTGAAAGTTTTTGACTTTCGGTTACCGCTCTCATCCGCGAGGATGTTATAGGTCGATTTCAATTGACCTAGTTTCCTTTCCTTATCAAAAAAAAAAAAAAATGGATGATGAGTGAACTGAAGGGAAGGCAATTGGATACTAAAGCACCTAGCTAACTGCCATTTTTACATAAAGACGCACAAGGCATTTTGGCTTGTGCCTCACTGAATTTTGTGTCTAGGCACGTGTATTATCAAGATAGGGTAAGCTTCTTAAATTTAAGAAAGAGTAGCACTGCCATGGTGACATTGTTTTTGATAAAGCATCAAGATGACTTCGGGGTAAGCTTCTTAAATTAAAGGAAAAAATGACAAACAATAATGAAGGCATTGTAGACTATTCATCTCTATTATAGCACAAACAATTCAAGCCCTATGTCAGCATATAGACTAACACGTGTCACAGTGCCTCACAAATGCACATACCTCAACAGTTAGCGAGGTTTCTGAGATATCCACTATTTTTGCTCTGAAAATGTCCACCAACCACATAATCTGAAAACCACAAGTTTAAACACTGAAGTCAGTTTCTGTAACATTGTTCACAGTTTCACACATGCACACTCAAAAGACAGAATCAGACTCACGGCTAGAGAAGTAGCTATGATTACATTAACCCCTAACAAGTTTAGTACTAAGGGTTAGGCAAACCAAAACATTGCTGGTCTTCACAAAGAACAAATGCTCATTCAACAGGATTTTTTTTAAAAGAGGTAAGTCAAAGGAAAAGTTTAGTGAATGATTAGAATATAATTAGGTTTAGTCGTATAGATTAACAAATAGAGCTTTGTAGATAGGTTTGGAAAAATCAAGACCGCTATCTAAATAATGAAGCAAATTTGATACTATTCCCAAGTAAATAGTAAGTTCAGATTAGTTTGAGTTGGGATTAGTTTGGCTAGACACGCTAAAATATGAGATTACTCCCATTTACTATCCAATTCAACAATATAAATTAATAATTTCTCTTCAGTGTTAATTTTTCTTTTCCTATCCATGTCCTCTGCGTGTGTTTTTGACAAACTGCTATCCTACAACTTAAGATTTTAAGTATGCCATTCAGCAATACACTACAGAAACCTTCTACCGAAGAATCGTTGCAATGTATAGAAACCAGTACCTCTGCACGGGTATTTGCATCTGCCTTAAGCTTTACAAGCATCAGTTCACGCTCAACTTGTGCCTCTTTTGACAAATCTTCAACCTGCAATGAACAAACTGGCTAAGGCCTAAGACAAGAGGTAACAGCACATAAGATCTCCTGTTCCACAGAAACAGTATCAAGGACAATTACACACATGCATCCTGGATGAGTGTTATCTTGGGATGAATCGTTCTATGACATAGACAAAGGAAAAAAATCAGAAATTTACCATTAGGACATTCACAAGCTTGTTAAGTTGTTCCATTACTTGCTGCAACACCTTTTCAGTACCACACACTACAATAGTAAATAGAGCCTTGTCCTTGTTCAAACCTACTGCCAGTGACTCTATGTTGTATCCTCTTCGAGAAATAACTCCTGCAATACGATTGATTATCCCACTTTCATCCCCAACAAAGACCGAAATTGTATGGCGCATTACTCTGCAAATAGAAAACGGATAAATGAAATAAGGTCCTATAACTCATATCTATCTTCCCCTCACTTCCAGCAAAAGTAAACAAGAATAAGATACGGTAAGCAACAGTACATTGTCATCAAGATATAACAAATGACATGTGGTTCGAATTTCTAACCATGCTCAACTAACTACCTCAAGTAAACCTCCCATTGCGACCCCTACTAGCGGGAACCTAGGAATGATACCCCTACAAAGCACTGATAAAAGTTAATTTTTGGCTAAAATTTTTCCTCTTTTTGTAACCTATCTTAATTGTTTACGAAGTTGCCCCAAAAAAAATCAATCTACTGTTTAGCATCCCAAACTTTGAATCCTGGCAAAGATTAAACCCGTGTCAGGGTTGAGATGAAGCATAAAGAAAGACATAAACTTTTACCAAATTTAGCTTCATTAGACTCAGGAAACATAAGTAGTTTCTTTCATTATGCACAAAAGTCCAGATTAGTTGGAATATACAAGTAAAAGTACATAATTTATAAACAACCTAATTTCAGAAAGAAACAGAACATAATTAAACAACATACAAGAGTGACACATTCTAATAATGGTTAACAAAGACCCCAATTCTCTCATTTGATCTGACTAACAAACACCCCCTCCGTCACAATCATTTGTTTATCTTCGATTAAAATTGTCAAATACTCCTCGCAAAGAAGAAAAATATAAAAGAAAAACAAATGACTGGGACAGATGAGGTAATGTACAAAATTGCTTCCACCAATCATTTTAACTATAGTTTACCATCACATTTCACTAGCAATTAACTTCATTTAATAAAATTACTGTTCCATACATAATTAAATGATGAACAAATCATTAAGATGAAAGCTAATTTCTGCAAGTAAATTTCTATACACACCACCTTTACTTTACCACATGCATTTCACTATTAAAGTAACTAATTTAGACATGCAAAAACAGTAAAAAAAAATAAAAAAAAAATATTACAATATTCCATCAAATATCAAACAAAAGGTAACAAAAAAATCATCAAAGAATAAAATTTTTATAAGAAAATGTAGAAATGATTACTTAGAACGAGTTGATACAGGAATTGCAGTGACAGCAGCATTAGCAGAAACATTCATAGCCTTTAAAGCTAAAGCTCTGGAAGCGGGTTTAACCGTGTGAAAAATCGGAGCTCCGATTTCACATTTCCTTGAAAACCCAGTAATTAAATCGGGTTTAAGACATGGGTTTGTAACCATTTCACCATTGATGCAGAATGAAGCAGCCGCCATTAGTGTGGGATGGGGTAGAGAGAGGGAGAGAGTGTGTATGTGTGTGTTAGTGAGAGGGTGAGATAACGCAAGGGCAAATGCAATTGGGATGGTTTTAATGAAAAGTGGAAACACATGGTAGAAGTCATAGAACCCACTTTGGTTAGGTCCGATTAGACCAGGTAAACGGGTCAATTGGGTTAGGTTCGGATCGGGTTATTTCGGACTTCGGTCTATTTTGGGTCAAGCTGACTGAGCTATTTAGAGTCGGTTCGTGTTCGAGCCAATGAATAAGAGAGAAAAAGTCATTTTTAAGTATTTTCGGTTCAATTAAAGTTATGTTTTAATGGGCCATTTTTGGGTTGAGTGGTTTCGAATCGGGTTATTTTCGGATCGGGTCAGTTACGAGTCAAGAAACTCGGGTCATGTTCAGTTCGGGTTTCGGTTCACATTCGGGTGATGTAGTTCGGGGCAATTTTGGATTGGGTTGCTTTTGCCAGGTCTAGGTCCGATTCTTTTGGACGAAATTTATCTGAATTAATAAATGAATTTCTTTGTTAGAAAGTATCTAATGGATCACGATCACTTTGCACATAGATCTCTAACATTATTTTCTTGACTCAAAAGTATCTAAAGATTATCAATAAGTCTCCCTAGTGACGGGTATATCCGTCACAAGCTTATGACGGGTCAAGTATTTCCAACTTGGGTAGATAATACAAGTTTAGGGAATCACAAATTGTTTATCTTTAACTACCCAATTGGGTAATATTTAATCTGCCATAAGCTTGTGACAGATATGTCTGTCACAATGAGAATTTGTGAAAGATTATATGTCATTTGTTAACAAGTACTCCGTATCAATTAACGATTTCGTAAAAAAAGGTAATATTATGGTTTGACTTTATGGAAATATGTGATTTATTTTACGACAACTTTAATCTGTTTATCTTATGACTTTACGAGAGTTAACTAACTACTCATAGCCACTCATAGCCAATTGATTTAGGAATACAATCTCTTTAGACTTATAAGTTATAAGTAGGGATGGCAATGGATTCAGGACTCTGCCTAAATCCACAGATCGGACTTTGATTGAGCGGATATGGATCTCATGTTTATGCATCCAATTGATATGGGTCAGATATATCTAGAAAAGTTTACGCGGATCTGGATCCGGATCTTGTTGTTAAGATCCAGACCCTATCCATAAATTCATATTTTTTATTTTTTTAGTTTATTTTTAAATATATAAGAAAAACTTAGTTTATAAAAGTCATGTTTTCTTATCTTTTACTCAAATATTATGTCACTTTACTTATTTCATAGGTCATTAACGAATTTACAACATAATTTTACTGTTTGAGAACAGCAAATAGTTTTTTCATTATCCTAATAATAATTTACGCGGTAATTTGTCACTTTATCATGCTTATTGTTGACATATTTGATATTTATAATACTTAGTAAACAATTTAATATGTTTTATGAAATTTTGATAGTAAAATTACATTTAAAAAATGAAAAAATTAGAAAAGATCGGACCCATTTGGGACCCAAATTTGAATATAGATCTGAAAAATTTGGACCTTGCGGATATGGATCGAATCTGGATCCAACATATATAATATGAATATGGATCCTATAGAAACTTATCCAGATCCTACCCATTGTCATCCTTACTTATAAGAGTAAGATTATTGGTAGTCTTGAAACAAGACTTTTGTAAGTCTTGAGACAAGACTCCCTCAAGAGTCAAGACCACCAATAATCTTTCTAATAAGTCTTGACTAAGGCCCTGTTCTTTTGGACTTAATTTCAGTTCAGTTCAGTTCAGTTCAGTTCAGTTCAGTTTA